>RXPK01003600.1:0-117560 GCA_004143645.1 Protaetia brevitarsis | reverse complement strand
TTGCACCGGGAGCATGTGAAATCGAAGAGGGAAACTTACCTAGACTGGGGCCCTCTGACATCCTACACTTTCTGAAAGGAATAGGATTGGAAGGCCAGCTGTAAAGCAGTAAGAATAGGGGACACAATAGATCTTTTAGGTCGCAGTGTAACACCACCCTTTTATTTACATACATACATACATGATATTTGTATTTTAACAGATCGTAGCCAGTGTTACTAGCCCAAACAATATGAAATTAAACTAAACTAAACTAATGTCTTGTTAATTTAACATCTGCCGTTCCCTCAGTGTATCTTTTAAACCACCTTCGCAACACTGACAAGTGCGCTTTTAAAAAGAATGTCCAATCATACGAGTGACGGACCCGTTTTGGTGTGACTAACGTGTATATCGAACAACTTACTTCACTAAACTCACTGTATATACGGCAGATTAAAAGATCAACGAGGTTAGTACCGGCCCCGACTACGCTCTTATATATACCTAGTCGGGGCGGTTTTCACCGAATCCGCGATCGCAATCCTTAATGAAGCTCAGATAAACTTTAATCTTCGCCCAAACGTTCCTTTATTAAATTACATTTTCGTTATATCCGTCGCCGTGATTAGAAACTGAAATTAATGCCTGGCTCGGCTGTGGTAGACGCGTACCTACATATATTGCAAATATGGTTCCGCGATGTGTATTATAGGTAGCCGTATTGCAGCTTTTACTTCGGCGCGTGTACTAAATTAAATTCTCTCGCAGTCCATATCGGATATCGAAAACTCTTCTTCTCTGAAAATGTACGTAAGTTTCCTACTTTATCCGCTGAGACGAAAACTGAATGTCATCTATCAAAATCCTTTATCTATCCACTTATTGCCATTCCATCATCGTCTGTATATACTTCAGCTTCTATTTATTGAGATATATACGAACTAAAGTAAGTTCAGGACACATCACTCATCGTCTGGTGTAAATAGAAATATTCGTGAAGTCGTTCGAAACAGTTAAGAATGAACGATATCAGCTGACGATCTCCACAGTCGTCAGCCACCTATTTCTCCGCTTCGCTTGAATATGTAGACGTGTAAAATAGACTTTTATTGTCTTTATTATATGGACGGATATATTTTATGAACTAATAATGTAAGATTTACGATAGTATTTTATTATCAAAAAGTACATGTAAAGTTTCTCAATCTACAATAAGTGTTCGAAATGGCTTCCTCCAGCCTGGATACAGGCATTCAATCTCCTCGTCATTGACTGTTGAACTCTTTTAAACACACCAGAGTCGTTTCTAATTGAGTTACATCCAGCAATTATCCGATCGTCCAAATTCTCCACTATGGAGTAGCGTAAACTACTGACTTCAGTGATCCCCAGAAGAAATAATCTAGGGGGTTTAATTCTGAGGATCGAGCAGGCCATGCGTGTGGCCCACCTCGATCAATCCAGCGATCTCCGTATGTTGCTGTTAAAAAATTACGAGCAACCAAACTGAAGTGTGGTAGTGCACCATCGTGCATAAACCACATTGCAATTCTTGTCGCGTATGGCACATCCCCCAGAAACTCAGGCAGCGTTGCTTCCATAAAGTTGTGATACACCACGCCAGTAAGTCTTCCTGGTAGAAATACCGGTCCAATTAGATAGTCAACCACAATTCCAACGCAAACATTCAACGAGAACTGATGTTGAAAACGATCTTCAAATACCTCATACGCATTTTCATCTGCCTACACATGGTTATTATGAAAATTCCTTATTGCATTTCTTGAGAAACTGGCTTCATCAGTAAAAAGAATCTGTGTCAGGAATAGAGGGATGCGAACTAATGTTTGCAATATGCATTGACATAATGCAATACGTGCAGGAAAATCAGCAGGTAGTAGTGCCTGAACGCGTTGAATGTGGTATGAATACAACAAATTGTCCTTAAGAATTTTCCAAACTGTCCAATGACTTACATTCAAAGTATTTGCAATTTTTCGCGTAGAACTACCAGGATCTTCCTCTATCATCACCAGCACATTCTGTTCCAATTGTACCGTTCTTGCAATCATTGATCTTCCTGGCCCTTCACTTCGTTTCATTGAGCATGTTTCACGAAGACGTCGATGAATGTTTTCGAAGATTTTTTGTTCGGGGACATTACGAGCAGGAAATCGGTCAATGTACAATCGTCTAGCTCGTAATGAGTTGCCATTAGGAAGTCCATACATGAAATGCATGTCAGTCATCTCGGCGTTCGTATACATCATGATAGAGGACTTCACTAACTATTAAAGACACGTCAAACAGCCAAACGTCACTCAATCTAAAACAAATGCGACCGATGAGACGTATTCAAATGAAATCCACTACTAGATAAAACAACCGTTTATGTAGTCGAGATCGAAAAAATAACAACGCATTGTAAACAATTGTTTGTACTTAATAAACTTATTGATGTACACCATACTTTTATTTACATTATAATTTCAACGAATATCGAATATGGTTGTCGCAAATTTTGTTCGCCCTGTATCTTCGAAACAAAGGGATTTTTCAAAAATCATCATAGGACAAAATATTCTTAGAATAAGCCAAGGAATAACCCCTTGAATTTTCGCGGCATGTTTACCTAACACCCTGTATATTGTAATGGTTTAATCATTTGATATTATTTCAGTGTAAAGTACTAGTTTTACTTTTATGTATTTTAAAAATAATAAGCATAAAACAAAAAAAGGGATATAGATTGTAGCAGTAAACAGTTAGACGATGTCCAGGTGATGTAGGAAATCTCTGCATTTGGAAAGTTCTTCAAAGGCATTTTCCGTCAGAATATTCCCTTTGGAAGGTAAAGATAACCGATACTGAAATATCTACACATCGAAATTAAATATTAGCATTTAAATTATAAACATTTAAGAACAGATTTTGACAGATCAAGATTGGATCGAAGTTCAGTTCGAATGAACATTCTATTTTTTACAGTGTATTTATTTTACTTAAATTTAGTTTAATATATATATCTTGTCAACCAAAAAGACAGGGAAAATTGCTGGAATTCCGTTTCGTCAAAAATTGACGTGTATACCAGGTTGCATACTCATTGTACAGTAATTAATTTTAAGATTGTTAATTTAACATAGTAATTAGTATTGTAAAAGTCAAAAAGTATTTTTTCCACCTACCTTTATTTATAATGAATGTAAGGTGATTTCAGAATTTTGCAATAATTATTCATTTCAATTTAACGTAAACATCTCTAGTTCAATTTGGTCACATGGGCATTCTCATGTATTAAATATCTTATACTCCTCCTCACTTCGGTGAAAGTAACGGATTTTTCAAAGGCACTTTGCCCCTCTGACGAAAACAATCGCTATCGAAGTCTGCTAGAGAATCCCAATTCAAATGCATTCACTAGCCAACCTTCGTGAAGGACGGACATGTCTTGATAAATTTTATCAAATTTAACCACTATTTTGATAAAATCCAATCTATTTCAAATTCCAATCTAAAAATGATTTTTTTTTAGTTTATTATATCAATTTTATCACCAATTATTAATGCCAGCACCTCCTCTAGCTTGTTTCAGACAAAAATTCTCACCCCGCACACCATCTGACATTTTAAAAGGCATACTTATGATTAAAAAGTAATCAATATAGATGACACTAGTATGTTTAAAACGTGATTTTTACTAATTTAATTAAAGTATCATATTTAAAATTTATTTTTTTATACCCGGCTGTGTGCTACCTTTTTAGCATTACAATATATATATTTTGTTTTGTTTACAAATTTTGAGCACTTTTAACTGACGTAAACGAAGTTAATTTTGCGCAACACACTTAAGAAAGCAAGACACATAACCACTTAAAACACCAGGTAAGAAGGGTTGCTCGACATCCGGACATGAGCCTTGAAATATCTAATGTTAACGAACAAACAAGTTCTACAATTTGCAATCGCTTTGTGTATTGTACTTTATTATTTTTATTACAGCACTCTTTATAATACTTATTATAGCTCTCGTTCACAGCACCCGAGACTCAAACTCAATCGACGTGTAGCATATTGAGCGATATGTTTTCGCTGGGAATGGTGATATGCGCCATATTCAATCAGGGAAGACCGTTGATCATGGCGGGAAACTCCACTTCCGCTTATCTTAAGCAGCTGGAAGTAGTAAGTTAATCAGCATATATAACATAACTTTGTAGTTAATGATATTTTTCCATGATTATTTTCCCCACAATTGAGTAGCTCCGAAAGTTGGCAATATCCCATAAAAATGCGTTATTTTAACTTATAATAACAAAAAATTTATTATTTATATCACTAGGCCGGAAACTATAGTTTTGCAAGTATGAGAATGTATGCATATTTGAAACCTGCTTGTGTGTTAACAATGTGTAATGTTATATGTGTATTTTTAAGTTTCGTTTTTTTATATTGACTTGCCCAATCTATATGTTTTGTATAGCAAAATGGGTTAATAAAGATTTGATTTGATATGAGTTTATAAGTGCCAATACTCGCAAAAGAGTTCCTGGCCGTGTGTCACAACTCTACTTGTCTTTCATATACACCCCATCAAATATTGTATCGTGGGGGGAAAAAGCGTACATAACTCTTCGACAAGTGTCTAAAGCACTCGTGGGGTTTCTAGAAAGGAAAACTTTCCACTCGTGCATTGTTTGTCACCGTTTATACTCGTTATGTAATATTTTAATAACATATCTGCCATGTGTACCAGATATATTAATAAATAATTGGATGTCGTGTACACTTGACATTTTAATATGTAGTTATCGATCATATATGCAACGTTGTAGGTGTATGTATCTAACTCCCCCACCCGGATATAAATATATACCCGGTCATTCGGTGCGCTAAATTAAAAGCGAATAGATATTACATAAAATGCGTCAAAATATGATAACTAACCGAGTATTTTCGCATTTATCCGTCATATTATGTTGAACCGTAATATTCTAGATCTTTTTTTTTAAATTATCGCAGTAAACAAAATGTAAAATTTTAGCTGGAAGATCAAGTCCAGAATATATTGCCCAGGATACCAATACCACTGCAGGAGGCTACGGTGCGTCTACTGAGCAAGGACACTCGTCAACGACCCACCGCGCAATTGTTATCCTTAATCAAGTATTTCAGGTAAATTATATACTGGAAGTCCTGTAATACTAGGTCGTTACGATCGAACATAGTAGTTAAGACTTATTATTATATTATTTATTTATATGTAGTGTTGTCTGTCTACAAACATGAGGAACTGTAGCGTAGTAATAGACACATGAATGAATAACCCATCGCCCCGGACTACACGAGATTTTATAAATTCTGGATAACTGTTTTTGGGAACAAAAAGGAAATATGCTCTTTTTATCTATGACTATTTCACTTTTCAACTGTAATATTTCGATTCAATGAGTTAAGTTTTTCGTATACAGGGTGTATCAAATAAAAAAGTAAATTTTTGCTTGGGTGTTAACTACAGAACATATAAAGCACAAACTCACCGAAACCGGATTTCATCATTAAAGAATAAAAAAAAGTAAAATTTAGAGCCAAAAATTATTTAGTCCGGGCCTGATGCAAGGAAACGTCATGTTAAGCACCCGCTAAACGTGGTATTATGTATAAATACATTGCACTCATTTATTATTATTCTTAATAGTATGCCGTAAGTTCATTTAAGGTCATTCTGAATAAATAAAGGCCCTTGTAAAAATAGCAAAACTGAGGCATTTTAAATTTCTTCTTTTTATAAAATAAACATTCCTTTTTTGTTAAGAGCATTCTACGTAAGTCTACAAATTATTATTTTTAATATCCTGATAGGACGTTCGAGTTTCACCGGATATGCGACTTCAGTAGTTACAAAAAGCGTAAATATTTTTCTTTTGCTTTGTCGAATCGAAAGTTAGTTGTTAATAAACGGTACCACATGAATCTGAGTTATTTCTTTTGGATTTATTTAATCATATAACGCAAAATGAATTGAATCGAATTACACAGAAATAAATGTAGATCTATCTATACATTCCCGGGCTTTTGCCGATGGATCAAGCTTCGATTTTCTTTATATGAAATCATGATGGTCCTGAAAAGGATCGTTTTTTCGAGACGGGAAGAATTTAAATAAAATGTTCGAAGTGGCATGCACTCCAAGCGGCGATCCACACAAAACTAACAGCGGTAATGGCTGAATGATAGTGGTATGTGGGGGTATACTCGGGACAGCATTTAGGTTGGGCACAGGTGCGGCTCTAGCCCACGGCATTTATAAAATATTTTTTTTCTTGTTAATGTTTATAGATAGACCCCCTGTGCATTAAGACTTTTTGATTGTATATGATTATAGCTACTACGTATTATTATATTTACCTCTAAATCTGATACACCCTGTATATGGTTTTGTATGCGTCGAAATTGTATTATCCATTCTTCACCAAATGAAAGGTTTCTATATCAATATTCGGTGTCGTTTATATGTTGCGCAACGCTGAATGATTCGAATGTTCCATAGCGATAACTTGATGTGTGTTCCTTGAACCTAGTTCCGATGGCTCGCTTTGTTTGTCCAATCTAAACTTTATTACACCCACCACAACCGATCTTGTAAATGTTCGGTCTTTCATAGAGATGAGGTTTATATATTGCGTTGCCTAAGAAGTTTCACGGTGTGTTTCGCGAGCTAAGGCACATGTTCACCTAAATCTCTAGAAATACGATGGGAAGGTGGCTGTGCGCCAGATTGAAATGGTGCAGGTTTTATTTATCTCGTTCGGCGTCGGATGACTGGATTGTAATGTTTCTAAGTTATTTCCAAATGTTATTATTTTTCAGTTGGGTGCCAATGATTTCAGTTGGGATTTGTAAATAATGTCAACTAATTGATCGAAATAAATAACAATTAGCATGGCAGCCCTTTCAATCGCCGCGCTCCAAACGAACGGCACGTCCGCTCTATTACAATGCTAGCTGCCGGCTCTCGTGTTCTTCGCTGTGTACTGCTGTGTACTGACTGTAATAAATGAACTTGCAAAATAAATCGCTGGTGCGCGTGAAAAAGGGGACAAGTCCATTTTTGATGACAATGAGTTTATAGTCTCATTGCATTTAAAATGTAGTCTTACACTTGTGTAAAAGAAGTTAAGTCGTTTCGTACATATATTATTACATACAGAAAAAATCTCATAGTAATCTTTAGGACAGCACAAATTTTAAATGCGTATATCTCATTTACTGTATTTTTGACTTGTCCCCTTTTTCTCGCGCACTAGCGAAATATAAAATGAAAAATTAAATTAGCCAGCTCAACGGATAAAAAAATTTTAAAGGGCGCAAAAAAACAATTAACCTCAGAGTTACCCTCGCGAATTAAAACATGAATCTAACCACGAAAAGTAAATTGTGAGTGAGTGAAATCTGACTTTCTTAAATACCCCAAAAATTGAAAAGGTTTAATTAAAAATAAAAGAACAGAATTTTAACTCAACAACGTTAATTAACAATCAAAAATTTATTATAAAAAAAAGAAAAAAAAAGTTAATTACAAATTTTCAGAAAAAAAGAAACCGTGAACAGAGGGTTCTGGCCTAAATCTAAAAACGTGATTCTAAATTACAATAGGACAATGCTATTTCCTATATCAAAACAAAAGATAAGTTTGCTCAGGAAGATAATCCAATATCTCTCAAATCAATCCACGTGGTTTCAAATTAATATAAAATGAATTCGTAGAACACTAGAAATTATACAAAAATTCAAACTAAATGCAAGAACAATGCTTTTCCTCGCCCAAACCGAGGTTATTGATAAATAAAACCGAGACAGCAAATTAGAAAAACGGAAAATAAACACTTTAATCTAAATTGAAAAAAAAAACTAAACTGCAAATATATCTTCCCGACCAAAAATAATAAAAGATCTTATATCTATAATGTGCACACATCGAAATAATAACAATTATTATTAAGCGAATTCCTTGATGGACAAAATAAATTCAATTTATGCGAATCTCAAGAATTACAAAATGAAATACAAAATGGCAGCAAGGATTCAAAAATACAACTACTCACGCTAACGTCTACCAAGGAACTGCCTCACAAAATTTCTACAATCGTATTCTTACAAAAATCCTACTCTCGACTACGTACAACGCAGCCGCACAAATCACCGACAAAATCTACTAGAATAAACATTAACTATACATGGCAAACAATAGACATCTTAAAAAAAGGAATTAATTTAAAAAAAAAACTAAACACAATTAAATAAATCAAACAATTAACTCTTTAACTAAATTTATACAAAAATAAACATTATTATGGAAATTTCTCGATACAATGATTCAGCAGTTTTAAGCAAATCAAATATGCAACACAAAATACACTCGCGGTAAATGGGTTGCCACAGCAGTACGTATGATCCCCCACGTGCTTCCCACTTTTTTCTGAAGTTCAAATCGTTGCATTTCTTACCTAGTGTTTATATTGGACTTCTTTATACTGGGGACTACATATATCTGTAGAAGAGCAACCATTACAAATCGCTACCTTTTTCATGAATTGCAATTCTTTGTTAAACAAAAATTAAAATAGTTTATATTAAGGAAAAGGGTTGCTCTTATTCTAATTTTAAAATCCGTATTGTAGCGATCCAGCCGTACACGCACTGCAGTTTATCGACGTGATCAACATGAAGGATCCCAGCCAGAAGAATCATTTTTTACGAAGCACTTTGAAGGAAGCACTGCCTTACATTCCCAAGGTACTACTATCACAGATTATTTCATAAAATTCAGCGACATTCAAATAGCGGTAGATACCTAAGAGATGAGCACAAGTCGCGATGGATAAAGTTTCGATTCAGTGCCGCGCGCCGCCTAAACACACACATACACACATCCTCGGATGTATGAATATATAATCGCATTGCAGAAACTTTGGTATCAACACGTCTGGCCCTCCCTGCTGCCGGAAATGAAATTACAAGATGTGCTGGCCGCCGCATTACACCCGGTCCTATTCATAATTCAGGAATCCACGCAAGAGGAATACGAGACTCTCATCCTGCCGTCCCTCAGGTGCGTATCTTTCTTAATCTATTCCTTACACCCTTCCCGTGAATATTTCAATAAAACGTTAGTAGTCATTTCGAGAGAGAGTGGGGCCTTTTCGTTCGTTAAGTGACGTACGATTATGGCGCGCGAACTGCAACAGTTTAGTTCTAACTTATTCAAAAGTGTGTTGGGTTATAATATAGGCACTCGAACTTTTGCGCGAACAGCACTCAACTGGGAAAACTTTGAACTCTATATTATATACGAATTATGCTGGTTATGTTACCGTTCGTTATATGTACCAGGTTTTAGAGAAGATAAAGTCACGTAATATTCGCAATTTTACACTGACAAAAATATTAGACGTGAAATCAATGAGCGAATTTTCATCCACAGAACGAAATTTTCGAATGTGTCATTGTTATGATAAAATATTATTCACAATCTTTGCTTAAGTAATAACAAAATTCATTAGTGACATAATTTCTGGAAATTTATTTATTAGCTAATATACAGGCTATTCCACGTAACTGGTTCATTAAAAGTTTATGATGTTCTATTATTTACTTATATTTGAGATTTTGGCACCAGTATCTGTTCGATTGGCACTATAAATGTAAAATACTTTAAGCAAAATATCACTTCCGGTTGACCGGAAATTGATGTCAACTTTCTTATTTTAAATAGAATGATATAATTTTTTATTCATTTTTGGATTCTACAACTATAAATACGTCAGTTTTCATTAGCTATTCCTATAGCTACATGTTTCCGTTTTTGAGTTATTTAAGTTTTTCCCTTTTTTTAGTCATAATTATTGCATCATTGAGAAATTAATATCTCGGTTAATACTGCAAGTAGATACTCCAAATTTGCTATGTTATGAATGAAGATATAACTCTAAGAAACGGTAAGCACACTTTACATTCTAACATACAGGGTGTTCAAAACTGAGAAACAAAGTGACATATTTTCAAATGCAGAAAACTCAATTTTTTTTAAATAGAACACCCTGTATTTTAATTCGGAATTAGGAAGTAAATATCATCCCCTGTCACTTTATATGAGCATTCCCTATACCTATCTTTAATAGATTTTGAGATATGAGCGACTTTTTGTTAAACAGACTAAGTAGCCCTATCTTTAAATGTTTGTAGCTGGCTCTGAAATGGATTCACGTCAAATTCATGTACTATTTTTGAATAACCATACAAGAATGTCTGTTCGAATAGTCATTTCTATTAATATTGCGTTGTACGAAAGTGTAATTACAATGATATACATAAACACTTTTGGTTAGTCAATGAATTTGACATTAATCCCATTCAGAGCTAGCTACAAACACGCAAAGATAGGGCTACTTAGCCTGTTTAACAAAAAGTCGTTCATATCTCAAAATCTATTAAAGATAGGTATAGGGAATGCTCATATAAAGCGATAGAGGATGATATTTACTTCCTAATTCCGAATTAAAATACAGGATGTTCTATTTAAAAAAAATGAGTTTTCTGCATTTGAAAATATGTCACTTTGTTCCTCAGTTTTGAACACCCTGTATGTCAGAATGTAAAGTGTGCTTACCGTTTCTTAGAGTTATATCTACATTCATAACATAGCAAATTTGGAGTATCTACTTGCAGTATTAACCGAGATATTAATTTCTCAATTACTAAAAAGAAAGGAAAAACTTAAATAACTTAAAAACAGCAACATATAGCTATAGGAATAGCTAATGAAAACTGACGTATTTATGGTCGTAGAATCCAAAAATGAATAATAAATTAGATCATTCTATTTAAAATAAGAAAGTTGACATCCATTTCCGGTCAACCGGAAGTGATATTTTGGTTAAGGCATTTTACATTTATAGTTCCAATAGAACAGATAGTGGTGTCAAAATCTCAAATATAAGTAAATAATAGAACATCATAACCTTTTAATGAACCAGTTACGTGGAATATCCTGTATTCTATTTAGGCACCAGAATTATTTTAAATGAATGCAATTTTGCTTAATTCAACAACGTTTAGACAATTTTTCTTTTGTCTTTTTCCAAATTCTTATACAGTAAAATTAATTAAAGGTGTGGTGTAGATGACTTCCCTTTTTTTTTGTTTACAAACATCTGTTTGTCAATAACACAAAACGTTTTAAAATTGTATAAGACGTTGGCAGTATTATCTAAATTTACAATCAAACATATACGCACAATACTGACATTTAAAATATTTCGTCGAAATGCATTCATTTAAGCCATAATTCCACGAAAAAAAAAAAAAATTGGTTGCTAATTAGTGAAATAAATTATTATAACAAATCATTGTACACGGTGTCCCATCCAAGACTAGATCTACAGCTGTATTTTTTATTTTACGAAAATTCAATCTTTCAGACAAAAGTTTTACAGAATTCATTGCTGCATAACCTAAAAATATTTTTGACTATACAGGCTGTTCCAGAAGTAGGAAAACGCATTCTTACTACGTTATTTTAAATAAAACATGCAACAACACTATATATTATTCCATTTTTAAATTTTACTTAGAAAAATAACATCACTTTATGTAAGCTACTATATATCTATCTCTAATAACAACGGTGTTATTCACGCTTTTGTAAAATATGGTTCTGCTACAAGTTTTCGGTTAAGGCGGCTTAGTTTGTATATGCATTTGTTTTAAATATTCATATTTTAAATACCATACGTACATACTTAGTTCGATACAACAGTGAAACTAAAACCAATATAATTATATGCAGGCGTCCACTATATCATAATCCTGACCATTTGCTTAACTTTAGCCCAGGGTAACTTAATAATTTGAGCTTCTTTCAAAACTCAAATTATCTGCAGCTTATCCGATCAACTTTAGTAATGTTAACTATAATATGGGCTTAACTTTAGCCCAAGGTATCTTAATTTTTTTTTTTTAATAGCGGCCTACACCTTTGCTTATGCTCAATTAACTCTTACGCAAATCCCTTTCAATTCATACTAAATATTTGTGACAATTCATTCCCAACATTGTAAATAATTATGTTTAAATTACATGAATTGAAAGGGATTTGCGTAAGGGTTAATTGAACATAAGCAAAGATGTATAATACCCAAATTTTTATTTATCACTTTTTTAAATTTATCGTATATAGAATTACCTATTGTACCCTTAAAAAACCTTCTTACATAGCATATCAAATTCGTCTACTATTTCGACTGATTCCGAGAGCGACATCCCTTACGTTTCTAGTTTACGAATGGAACTTGAAACAAAGCTATAATTTGACTTCATATACAAAAGGTTTTATAGCAATTCTGTTGATGTTACTATCTTTTTACAGTTTTGTGGAGCAATGCAGTCAGCAGTGATTTCAAGAATTACACTTTTTATTCCTTCAAAATTATCGGCGAAAAAAATTGCAGCCTCTAACCATGTACCCCATCTCATAATAATCGGTTCAGGAGGCAACTTAACACCGGGAAGTCGCTCCTTATAAAATTGAATTCGTAGAGGTGCTTTTAAAAATACTTTTTTGACATTGCTAATTAATCATTGATCAAAGGGAATTGATTCCTAATGTCTTCGGCTACACGATTGAGCCCATGAGCTAAACAAGTGGTATGAATAATGTCACCATAAAAAAAATTTAAATTTTGCGCGGCTTTTATCATGTATGGTGCAGTGTCGGACAACATTAGTCAATTTTTTTCACAAGGTATACTTCCAGGTAAAAAGAAATTTGATAAACCTTCTTGCACGAATTGGGCAATTGTCACATTATTTGTTTTTTGAAATTCTTTACAATAAATTAAATATGATTTACCTACAATATCTTCATGAAGAATTCCTATCAACAAATGGGCAATATGACGGCCACACTTCCGTACTTTCATATACCATGATATAAATAAAATTATTCCCTACCAATTGTTGAATTTCTGCTATTGTTTGCTGGTAACAAGATGACATAATTTTTTCGTAAGGTATTTTCGTCAGGTATATTATGTTTTGATACTATTTTTAAATTACATGAATTGAAAGGGATTTGCGTAAGGGTTAATTGAGCATAAGCAAAGATGTAGGCCGCTATTTCAAAAAAAAAATCAAGATACCTTGGGCTAAAGTTAAGCCCAAACTTTAGTAATATTAACTGTAATATGACTAAAGTTACTCCATATTATAGTTAATAATACTAAAGTTGATCAGATAAGCTGCAGATAATTTGAGTTTAAAAGAAGCCTCAAATTATCAAGTTACCCTGGGCTAAAGTTAAGCAAATAGTCAGGATTATAGCATAGTGGGCACCTGTATATAATTAAATCGATTTTAGTTTCACTGTTGTATCAAGCTAAGTAGGACGTATACCTGACGTATATACGTAAAATATGAATAATAATATTTAAAACAAAAACATATACAAACTATACCGCCTTAACCGGAAGCTTCCAGCAGAGCCATTTTTTTTTACAAAAGCGTAAGTAACACCGTTGCTATTAAAGTAATGATATTTTTCTTCGCAGAATTTAAAGATATAATAATATATAGGGTGTTCCAATTAAAATGAGGGAGTAAGTATCCATTCTCCTATTTTTGGAACACTCTGTCATACTCAAAAATATTTTTAAGTTATGCAGCAATGAATTCTATAAAACTTTTGTATAAGCTACTTTTTCCTAAAATCAACAACAGAGCTGTAATCAAATACCCAGTTTTGGATGGGATACCCTGTACAGAGTACAGCAACGATATTAACTTGTTTTGGGCGATGTTTTCTTTTTAACGGTTGAATTGCGCATCGCATCGATGAATGTCAAAATACTTTACACATTTCATCAACTCTCGTTTTTTTTTTATATCGAAATTCACAGAATCATTCTCTCCACACCCAAGTCCATTCAGGCGTCCGTGATGCTCCTGGAGAATTTGCACATAATTCTGGAGAAGACGCCCAAGGACGACATCTACACGGAAGTGTTGCCGATCCTGTACGACGCCTTCACGAAAAGCGGGGCGATACAAATTCAGGTGAGAAGCGTCCATCCTTATTTACGCACAGTAAATAATACTCGTATATCGTAAATTTATATTTGTATACGTAAAAACAACAACAAGACTGCCGCCATGGTAGCCGTGACCAACGTGTACGAGTACGTAGATTCGGCGGCCGCACGCGGCACCATCTTGCCCAGCACCAAGCTCATCTATTTCAACAATTGCGGCGATATGAAGATCGTCTCCCACGTACTCTCGTGCATAGAGAAGATCTTGGATAAGTTGGACAAGAGCCAGATCATCGACGAAGTTTTGCCGCTCCTGTACGAGATGCGACCAACGGATCCGCAGATAATCCTCAAGGTCGTCAGTAAGTAAACGGCCACTCATGTCTTTTTGTAGGTGGTAATAAATAAACTACGGGCCAAAAAAAATTGTAACACATTGAAGGAGCTGAGTCACAAAGCTGAACTTTTGACAAGTTTGAAGCAATAAATCATAACTACCAATTTTCGGTAGTAAATCATAACAATTAAAAAAAATATTAACAGTTAGCAAAAATTGATCAATAAAATGTCACATCTCTTCAATTGTTTACGCACCGCCTACCTTGACGAGGCATTCTTCAACAAGTTTTTGGTGTAAACTGTTATTCGACATATTGCACTTTTTCAAAAGTGTTTTCATCGCCAACGTTCTAACAGCAACCCGTTTAGCGGTCATCTAAGCGAAGCACCTAATAAGAAGCGGTGTCCGTTTTTTGTGTGTGTTTTTAACCTCACTACATTGGGAAAATATAGTTTTCACATTAATGGCAAATATTTTTGTTAACTAAATAATGGAAGAACAAATAATAAGTGCTGTGTTTAGTAGAGAAGCTATTTGGAATACGCAACATGCTTCATATAAAAATGTAAATATTGTACAAAAATTGTGGGATGAAATTAGAGAGGAGAACTTAGAAAAGAAGTTTAGTTAATTAATATAAAAAGGGATAGGAAATGGGGAAATGGGGAAATGAAACAGGGAAACGAGAAGAAGGAAAAGAGAGTTGGAAAGACAACAGATAAAGGGAAAAAGAGAATAGGGAGAATGGAACAGGGAAAAAGAAAAAGGGAAAAATATCTAAAATGGTATTTACATTGCCATTAAAGAAAACTCCAATTCTCAATTCAATCAAAAGAAAATAAATGAAAAAAAGTAAAAAGTGAAATATTCGAAAAAGTGAAAAAGTGTAAAAACTAAACAAATGAAAGTATATAAAACTACAAATTTTTTATACTCAAATGTAAAAAAAGTAAAGAAATTAAAAAAAATTAAAAAAAAAGTTTAAAAAGGTACGAAAATGAAAAAAAAAATAGACAAATGCAAAGGTGGAAAAATGGAAAAAATTGTAAGAAAAGATTAAAAATGGACAAATATAAAAAAAGAGGTTGCAAATTTGGAAAAACTAATTTAAAAAACAAAAAATTAATAAAAATAAAATTGAAAAATATAGGGCTACAAATTTTAGAAAAATAAATCTAATGAAATAAAAACATTTAAAAAAGTAAAAAAAAATTTAAAAAAACAAAAATTAAAAAAAAAGAATATTGCAAGAAAAGATTAAAAATAGACAAATATAAAAAAACAGGTTACAGAATTGGAAAAACACTGATAAAAAAATAAAATTAAAAAAATATAGAGCTACCGATTAAAAAAAAAACGTAAAAAAGGTAAAGAAATTGAGAGAAAAATAAACAAACATTTAAAAAAGTAAGAAAATGGAAAAAAACTAAAATTAAAAAAATAATACAAATGCAAAGGACGTAGAAAAATAGAAAAATATGTAAGAAAAGATTAAAAACAGACATACATAAGAAAGAGGTTGCAAATTTGGAAAGAAGAACTGATAAAAAATTTAAAAAAATAACATTAAAAAATATAGGGCTACAAATTTTAGAAAAACAAATGCAAAAAAAGGTAAAGAATATGAAAAAACAAACGTTTAAAAAAGTAACAAAAAATATGAAAAAATAATTAAAAAATTAGACAAATGTAAAGGAGGTGAAGAAAAACGGAAAAAAATTGTAAGAAAAGATTAAAAATAGACAAATATAAAAAAGAGGTTGCAAATTTGCAAAAACACTAATTTAAAAAACAAAAAAATTAATAAAAATAAAATTAAAAATATAGGGCTACAATTTTAGAAAAACAAATCTACAAAATTTATAAAATAGAAAACGTTTAAAAAAGTAAAATTTTTTTTTAAAAAAAAATGAAAATTTAAAAAATGGAAGAATATTGTAAGAAAATATTAAAAATAGACAAATATAAAAAACAGGTTACAGACTTGGAAAAACTGATAAAAAAATAAAAAAATTAAATTAGAAAATATAGAGCTACCGATTTAAAAAAAAACAAATGTAAAAAAGGTAAAGAATTTGAAAAAACAAACGTTTAAAAAAGTAACAAAAAATATGAAAAAAAACAAAAATTAAAAAAATTAGACAAATGCAAAGGATGTGAAGAAAAACGAAAAAAAAAATTGTAAGAAAAGGTTAAATATAGACAAATATAAAAAATAGATTACAAACTTGGAAAAACACTGATAAGAAATTTAAAAAATAAAATTAAAAAAATATAGGGGTACAGATTCTAGAAAAACAAATGTAAAAAAGGTAAAGAAATTGAGGAAAAAAAGTAAACAAACGTTTAAAAAAGTAAGGCAAAATCTAAACCATTTCATTCTAATCGTATTTTATTATAAATATTGCACTTAATGTGTGCACTTTTTACTTACTGATTTAAAAAATAACTTTTTGATACGTTGCTGGATAAAGAAAATATTTACCTACTAAGAGTACGTATTGTATATTCAGACGTTTTTTTCCCCTCTCAGACATATACAGGCTGATGCTTAGCGACAAGAAGTTCGGTCTGTCCGTGAACCTGATGGCGACCAAGGTGATGCCGTCTCTGCTACCGCAAACCGTCAATCCGTCGCTGAATCTCGAACAGTTCACCATACTGTTGGAGGTGTTGCAAGAGATGCTGGATCAGATCGACAGGAACCAGAGGAACAAGCTGAAGCTGGACAATCTATCGCTGCCCAGTCCCGAGCGACATAGGCCTCTGCGTCATCAGTACAGTTCGGATAATATGCACGTGCCGCCGTTCAACATCCCCAATTTGCGCATCGAACAGAGGAAGACGTCCAGTGCGGAAGACATGGCCAGGAAGAATTCTACAGGTACGTGTGGCTTTATCGTTTGGATTACTTCGCGAGGGAACACTGACAATCCGAAAATTCGGATTTCAACGGAACTGTAGATCATGGTATAAAAGCAATGGCGCAGCCGCCAGATTTTGGAGTAATACAGACCCTTCTAAAATTTTACACATTTTTTTTTGATTCTTGTAAATATTTCGTAAACTACAACATTCGCAACTGCATGACGGTAAATTTTTCAAACATTAAATGTATCTGTTATGTATATTGATTGATTAATATTTGCATACGCAGATGGCTAATACTCTAATAGTAACTGATTGAAAGCTAATTTGAAGTAGATGTATTACATAATCAAGAGTAATGACAATGATTGGGGTAGGTGTCCCAAATGTAATCCAAAATAGTATACATTACACAGTACGTTATCAATTATGCAACTTTTCGCAATACATTAATAACGTAGGACTCTGAATCATTTCAAAGCCCCCAACAATTTTGTAATTGCTTCTATTAAAATAAAAAAAAAACATTGAGCACCTTGTATGTAATTAATGACAAAATTTACCAACATGTTTATAGGAACTTTTCGTCTTAAAATCGTATCCACAACAATATTTCAGATTACTTTCGAAACAGCCTGTATATGAATAGTTAAAACGAAAGAAAGTTTTGAGATTGTATCTACGAGACAGAGAGCAGTTTTGAAGTGAAACAAAAATGATACATTGAAATGTCGTTACCACCTTACTAGATAGCTTATCCACTTGTAATACCCATGTTACCATCCGTATAACCGTATAAGACACTAGCGCCTGGTTCCGTTTCTCATGAGAGCAAAGAAAAATTAAGATTTAAAAATTCATAATTTGTCTGATTGAGTATGTGGTAAACATATAAAACACAAAAAAATAATAAATAAGCCTAATTAAATCAATTTGAGATTGAGTAATATTCCTCTTGTCTTTTATAGATTTAAAAAATAAATAAAATTCTAAACTTGTCTAAGAATGACAAAAATACTTTAAACTGTGGTGCTGGTAATGCTGCAAACTTCTCCTAGACCCCTCATCACAAACTGCACTAAACTAGACGTACGTTTCGATAGCAAAACTATCATCATCAGCAGAAACAATGAACTGAATAACCAACTACAATCGCCCTAATTTTATACTAAAAGAAATGCATAATGATAACTTAAGATATAGACTAACTGTATCAAATCCAAATCTGTTATTAGTAGTGGGCTTTCTATATATGTCTATTTCTAATTTATTTTTAATCCTTATTACTCTAACATATCGAGAAACGCAAACCTATTGTTTGTTTCCTCTTCATGGGTAAACTTAATGGAAGGAAATTTTGAATTTAGCTGTTCAAGAAAATCTCTAATTGAGCACTTACTAGTATCAAAAACACAAAATAATGTCATCGACGTATCTAACCCAAACCCGTGGAAAATATGCCAAAGTATTCTGAAGATCGGTTTCAAATTTTCTCATAAAGAGGTTAGCTATGAAGGGAGATAAGCTGTTACCCATTGCTGCTCCTTCAGTTTGTTGGTAAAAGGTACCGTTGCAGAGCTTCGCCAAAGAAATGAAACTATCAACTTCATTACTGCCCAACTGATTACCTTTCAAGGAATCTTCTAAGTAAGTCAAAGTGATATCAACGGGGACGCTGGGAAACAGTGAGCTCACATCAAATGAAACTAAAACTTTATTGTCAGTAAGTTCAATGTTTTTAATCTTTTCAATGAACGCGTATGAATTTATAACTGCTAAATCCGGGGGTTGCACAGGTAAGAGATTAAATTTGTCAGATAGCCATTTGAACAATGAGTAAGTTGGATTATTGATATTGGAGACAATGGGTCTCATGCTCTTCCCTGGTTTATGTATCTTAGGTAAACAATACATCCTGGTAACGCTGGATTTGATACAGTTAGTCTATATCTTAAGTTATCATTAACAATATTCTTACATTCATGCATTTTTTTAGGTATAAATTAGGGTGGTTTTAGTGTAGTTATTCAGTTCAGTGTTTCTGCTGATGATGGTAGCTTTTCTATCGAAACGCACGTCCAGTTTAGTGCAGTTTGTGGTGAGGGGTCTAGGAGAAGTTTGCAGCGTTGTTTAAGAATGTTTAATTATACATAATTATTATTGTTAATTAATAAAGTACGAATAGCTGTTTTTTAAATTGATAAAAATATAAGGAAGGATGGGTTAACTCACCACTGTGTTGTTTATATTTTTCGAAAATAATTTCTATCATCTTTAACCATATAATATATTTCAAATTATCTTTTAACAGAAAAAAATAATGTTATAATTATAATTTCCGCGATGTTCACAAAAAACTAGAAATCATGTAACTCTTTAGAAGAAACTGCCTTCTGAAATCACGGGATTTCAATCTTTATAGTTTCATTGAAATCCAAATTTTTGGATAGCCAGTGTTCTTTTATCTGATGTGACATCGTGTGCCGTCAGGAATTACGATCTGTTGGGAACCTAATCTATACGCGTAAAAATATATAAATACATACATACACGTAAAATGTGTAAATTACAGTTCGACAACACTCTTTCATTCACCAATCTTACCCTGACGAGTGTCAAAATATTTATTTTCTCACACCGTCCTCTAGTCCGCGTTAAAGAACCTACCTCTCATATTTATATTATTTGAACTTCTGAATCGCACATGTTTGTACAAACCCGTAAGTGTCTCATCAAAGTTAAATAAATGTCCCCCTATATTTATAAAGGTTTGAATTATAATGACTTAAATTAAAGAAAGCACTGTATTATGTTAGATTATGTTAAACTAACAGAATGACGTAAAGTGACGTTCAATGGACGTCCATATTACGTACTATTGACGTCTATTAAACGACATTGTACGATAAAAACTCATAGGGTCGTAAATTCCTATCTTATTCAATTATTGAGCGATGTATATGGCGAACAATCGAATCGCGATTGTACTTCTTCCAACGCGTGGCGATTATGGCCGAACTAAATCCGAATGATCGCCCTCTTTCTCTTTTAATTGTGCAACGTTCAGGTGGTATGTTAGGTGGTTGGTGGTTCGGAGCGTCCCCGTCGTCGCCGGACAGCAATTTCCTGCGCGTCGTGAACGCCTTCCCGAACAGGAGACTGTCGGACAACACGCTGATGACGCCCAAGATCCGGATAACGCCGTCGTGCGCCTCTTCGCCGGGAGGGACGCCGGGCGGGGTTGCGTCCGCGCCATCCAGCATCGACCCAGGAAGGAGAGGCTCCACTGTCAATCTTTCCCCACCCACGGTAATTGCGAACTGCTTAAGTTTAACGACGCGACGCGCTAACAAAACAACGAACCACCTTTCTCTCATTTTCGATGCGCGCGCACACATTACGCAAAGCTCTTATACCCGTATAGGTATATCATGTTAGGAACATACAGGATGGCCATTGAAGTATCCGACATACTTTGTATACGAATTCAATGCCTAATTTTAAACTAAAATTATTTTATTTATATTTCCCAAATTCCCTTTTATTATTATCCCGAATTATAGTTAATATTACTAAACTTTAGTAATATTAACTATAATATGACTAACCTTTAGTAATATTAACTATAATATGACTAAACTTTAGTAATGTTAACTATATATAACTAAACTTTAGTAATATTAACTAGATGCTGCGCATCTTCGTCAGCGAAGATGGTGGAGCATTATATTCCAAGAGTCGTATTAAATGTCTTGACCATTAATGTGCAGTACGTTTTAAGTAGTTTTCTTTTGTTCTTACTTTTGGAACACCCTGTATAGTCTAAAATATGTTTATGTTATGTAGCATTGAAATCTGTACAAATTTTGTAGAAAAGATTTTTTTCCCAAAAGCAAAAATAGAGCTATAATGAAAAACCCGGTCTTCCTGAACACCCCGTATATTTGAAAATATTTTTAGCTTATGCACTATTGAATTCTATAACACTTTTGTAGGAAAGATTTTTTCCTAAAAGCAAAAATAGAGCTATAATGAAAAACCCAGTCTTCCCGAACACCCCGTATATTTGATTATTAAAGTTTGGGCTTAACTTCAGCCCAAGGTATCTTGATTTTTTTTTAATAGCAGCCTATATCATGCTAAATCGATTTAATCTATACCAAACATTTAAGATAACTTATGCAGAACTTTTATTTCCAATTCCAATTGTAACGTCTACCAAATTTATACATACCTCATTCAATCATACCAAAATCAAAACAAACTTCCACTACTCTATGTTTCACAGATAACCTTTTTACTCATTATTTCATCATTCAATATAATAAATTGCGATTTTTATTTCATTCGTTAATCAAATAATTATTTCAATAATAATTATCCTCCATTTTCATGTTCAATCGTTTTCATTCATATATTTATTCATATGCAAATAATTATTGTAATTCAAATAACTGCTTTTTGTCCTTCCGTGTTCATTTACCAATCGCAATAATTTCTTCACCTATGCTCTACCCTAAAAAGAAATTGTGGAGTTTATTTGGGTGTTTGTGTATTCAGGAATTCATTAAACAAAATTAAGGCCGAACAATGATATTTAAAAGAACAAAATCGTTAATAATCTTTGATAGCAATTATTCCTTTCTCTCGAAAATACAAGACTGGTATTTAGTTTAGTTTTGGTCTTTAGTAAATTATATAAATTTTGCTTAAACGATATTGTTTCTCGTTATTTGTCCCGTATAAGATGGCTTTGCGTAAAAATTTATTTAAATTTACATTCATATTCGATGCGTGTATGTACAACTGTGGAAACATAAGCTAATACGTGACAGCGACATGGAATTTCATTACGTTTCTGATTTCTGCAAAGAAAGTGTTCATATTAGTACCGAAGATCATCGAATTTTGAATTACATTGATGATAAGGTTAATCCATGAGTGTATATAACGAGAACCTTAACATTTGACTAGAATTTTGCCTACTGTCATCAGAAATAAATAGCATAAGCTAAAATTTGGACGTACAAACTCGCTTAATAAAAACTCTGTATTCAATGAAAGCGAAAAATTTTGATTTTACTATGTCTATACAATAACAACTAACTTAAAAACTTCAAAGTGTGATGGATTTGGTTCTTTGGTTCGCTTAACTTCTTTTTAATCACACACAGTCGTGGGGTTTTGTGGTTTATTTGTAACAACGATGACAACATTGATTGATAACAATATCACATGTATAACGCTCTACATACTTGCTATGCTATTCAATTCAATTCAATTCAATTATTAATTAATCAATGATCAATTATTCTTATGCTATCCTATTCATCTCATATCTAACTTTACATAAACATGTTTACGTGTTTGTCTACTTTGTTTATAAATATTATTTATAAACAAAGTACATACATAAGCATGTGTACACCTTAACCTACATTTACAATATTTATGCTTACGCCTGTAATAGTTTCTTGCAATGTAGTGCAAGGGCACATACTATTGCATTACAAAAGCACTCCAGAAGAAAACGTAAAACTAAGAAAAAAAATCTTTTTGTTTCAATAAATGTTATCTCAAATCAAAATAGTGAAAAATATACACTTTATTTATGAAAAGCTAAATAATTACAATTCATCCTAAATCTTGTGCTGCATATAAAGACTACCTATTCTAAGTGCTATATGGATAGCATAATAATTAAAATATTCCCACTCTAATTAAATAATTTTTCTATGATTATTAATAATAATAAAAATGTGATAAATTGGTCCGCTATCAGTTGCTATTATGTTGCGTCCATAAAACGACTTTCGTTATCTCTCAGCATTCGCCAAGGAGCTAAGGAAAAACCATGAAAAACCTTAGTCTAGAAACAGGACCTAAGAAGTAGGCTCAAACCTTATTAATGATAGCCAGCAAATTATTATTATTATTATTATCCTTCTGAGTTTGGAAGAGGCTCATAAGTGAGTGGACATTCAACTAAACAGGCCCCGCTGTATGTACCCCACCACATTCACAATGTGAATCATTAACCCTCCCAATTCTATATCAATATGGTTTAAAATTACCATGACCTGTTATCAACTCTATCGCCTGATACGACAACTTAACCCTCATTTCCCTGAAAAGTGTAATGTTTCCGACAAATGTCCTAGTTGACCTCCCATTTAAACTAATATCTTACCTACGTAAGCCCTAGTACCAAAAAATTAAATTTTATCATACAGGTGGTCCCGTTAATAATCGATTACCAGTTAAGCTAGAAGTGATAAAAATTTACGTCTCATACTTACTTTTCAAATTTTGTTTTTCTTCTATTGCAAATACTTTAGAAATTATAGGAACGAACCTTCTAGAAATACCTGGACTTGAATAAAGTAATTGAGCATATGTCGCCGGTATACGCTATTTGTTTCTGCGATTGTGCATACGTATACAGGGTATTCCACGTAACTGGTTCATTAAAAGTTTATGACGTTCTATTATTTACTTATATTTGAGATTTTGGCACCATTATCTGTTCGATTGGAACTATAAATGTAAAATACCTTAACCAAAATATCACTTCCGGTTGACCGGAAATGGATGTCAATTTTCTTATTTTAAATGGAATGATATGATTTTTTATTCATTTTTGGATTCTACAACTATAAATACGTCAGTTTTCATTAGCTACTCCTATAGCTACATGTTGCCGTTTTTGAGTTATTTAAGTTTTTCTTTTTTTTTAGTCATAATCATTGCATCATTCTGAAATTAATATCTCGGTTAATACTGCAAATAGAGACTCCAAATTTGCTATGTTATGAATGTAGATATTACTCTAAGAAACGGTAAGCACACTTTACATTTTAACATACAGGGTGTTCAAAACTGAGGAACAAAGTGACATATTTTCAAATGCAGAAAACTCATTTTTTTTTTAAATAGAACATCCTGTATTTTAATTCGAAATTAGGAAGTAAATATCATCCCCTATCGCTTTATATGAGCATTCCCTATACCTATCTTTAATAGATTTTGAGATATGAGCGACTTTTTGATAAACAGACTAAATAGCCCTATCTTTAAATGTTTGTAGCTGGCTCTGAAATGGATTCACGTCAAATTCATGTATTATTTTTGAATATCCATACAAGAATGTCTGTTCGAACAGTCATTTCTATTAATATTGCGTTGTACGAAAGGGTAATTACAATGATATACATAAACACTTTTGGTTAGTCAATGAATTTGACATTAATCCCATTCAGAGCCAGCTACAAACACGCAAAGATAGGGCTACTTAGTCTGTTTAACAAAAAGTCGTTCATATCTCAAAATCTATTAAAGATAGGTATAGGGAATGCTGATATAAAGTGATAGGGATGATATTTACTTCTTAATTCCGAATTAAAATACAAGGTGTTCTATTTAAAAAAAAGAATACTTAGTCTGTTTAACAAAAAGTCACTCATATCTCAAAATCTATTAAAGATAGGTATAGGGAATGCTCATATAAAGCGATAGGGGATGATATTTACTTCCTAATTCCGAATTAAAATACAGGATGTTCTATTTAAAAAAATTGAGTTTTCTGCATTTGAAAATATTTCACTTTGTTCCTCAGTTTTGAACATCCTGTATGTTAGAATGTAAAGTGTGCTTACCGTTTCTTAGAGTTATATCTACATTCATAACATAGCAAATTTGGAGTATCTACTTGCAGTATTAACCGAGATATTAATTTCTCAATGATGCAATGATTATGACTAAAAAGAAAGAAAAACTTAAATAACTCAAAAACGGCAACATGTAGCTATAGGAATAGCTAACGAAAACTGACGTATTTATAGTTGTAGAATCCAAAAATGAATAAAAAATTATATCATTCCATTTAAAATAAGAAAGTTGACATCCATTTCCGGTCAATCGGAAGTGATATTTTGGTTAAGGTATTTTACATTTATAGTTCCAATCGAACAGATACTGGTGCCAAAATCTCAAATATAAGTAAATAATAGAACATCATAAACTTTTAATGAACCAGTTACGTGGAATACCCTGTATACATGCATACATAGTACATATTATAGATATACATAGCCGCGGTAATTCTCAGAAATGAATTCATACATCTATGTACTTTAGTTATCGAGAATGACAGAAGAGATTGTTTTGTTTTTGTGTATGTATAAACCGTATATACATATTTATTTATATATATATTAATATACCCTAGCCTGATGATTGTACATAAAATATTAAGTGCGGTTGTTCGCACAGGGCGCGATAGGGTACAGCTCGGTGTCCCGAGAGGGCTCGAGCCTGTCGGTGCCGTCCACATATGTAAGTGCATCACCGTTAACGTGACCGTTAATCGGTCAATTTATGTCGTGTGAGATGATATGATCATGTTTTGTTTTCAGTCAGTGCGATGTGCGAGATTCGGTGCACCGCTCGGTGCTACGGCGAATTCGTCTGTCGACGATCGACAAATACTTTGTAGTCGTTCACTCACCCTCCTCACCTCGATAGATTCGATTTCAAAACGACTGTTACGATCGTGTTACTTGCTAATTAATGAGCTATTAATACTGGTTTATATTCATTTAACGTGCTTAATATAACAAATGTAGCGCAAATTTACCAGAAATCACGCACGCCGCCTTAGCCGAAATAGATGAATGCTTTTAACAGAAATACAAAGCTACAACGTAGTACCGTATATTACGTCTCTCACCTCACCGAAAATGCGAATAATTATCAGCGTCCGCAGGTGTTGGTGCAGGAACTCACAGGATTTATTCATGAAAATGACTCGGTGGAGGAAAATTTTAATAACTTTTACGATATTTTTTACCCATCATTTTGACAATGTATTCCCCCTAGTCAAATTAAGAACAAATAAACCTAGAAACCCCTGGATCACCCATGAAATCCGAATTCAGTCGGACAAATTACGCAATGCGCATAGGTTGCTTAAGACGAATGTTATTTCAAAGGATCAATACAATAAATTAAAAGAGAATTATTATAAATTACTCACTTTAACAAAAAAAAACTTATTATGATAATTTACTTCAATCAATCGTGAGATTGATGTTAAATCCAATAAAAATATCTTATTAAAGAAAGACAACAAATTAGTTGATGATCCTGATGAGCTATGCGAACTGTTTAAAAGTCACATTGCCGTCTCTGATGTACCATCTGTTAACGCATACAATAATAATAACGTCTGCGTTTCCTCGGCATCGTTTTATTTGTTCCCTTACACCATAAGTGAGGTATTCAACGTCATTATTTATGTTTCTAGAAAGCGGTCTGCTGGTATGGATGGAATCCCGTGTGATATTTTAAAATATGTTGCCCAGTATATATCAATCCCACTGTCATTTATAATAAATAATTCTTTCACAAAGGGTATATTTCCCAGTAAGTTAAAGCTAACTAAGGTTGTACCTGTGTATAAGAAGGGTGGCAGATTGTCAGTATCGAATTACAGACCTATATCTATACTTCCCTGTTTTTCTAAAATCTTTGAAAAGATAATGTGTTCCAGAATAATGTCCTTTTTAACTGTTAGAAACTTAATTTCACCGTGTCAGTTTGGGTTTATAAATAACAAATCTACCTCAGACGCTCTTTTTTCTATACTGGACATCATCTATCGTCTGTTGGATGGCGGTGAGGTGGTGTGTAGTCTGTTTTTCAATCTTTCTAAAGCTTTCGATACGGTTGACCACGAATTACTGCTATCTAAACTATCTAGATACGGAATTAGAGGGCCTGCTTTGAGTTGGTTTTTTTCTTATTTGAGTGGACGCTGATGCATTTTCTTTGCCCGTGGACCTTACAGTGGGTGTACCACAGGGTTCTGTTCTTGGACCCCTTCTTTTTGTGCTGTATGTTAACGACCTTAACTGTTCTCTTTCCGTTGGCAACCTTTGCCAATATGCGGATGACACTACTGTTATCATCTTGGGTGTTAATGATAGTGAACTTTCACGGTTTGGTAGTGAATGTGCATTGGCAATGTCTGGATGGTGTAGTGATAATGGCCTTGTATTGAATAAATCTAAAACTTCAATGGTAGCCTTCAGTTCGGCTAGATGTCCCATCGATAGATCACCGATGGTGCGACTGGGGACTGTGTCTGTACCTGTGGTGTCTGAAACTGACTTTCTTGGCTGTCGAATTGATAATCGGTTATCTTGGGATAGTCATGCGTCCCACTTGTGTTCCAAACTATGTTCACTTTCATATGCCATATATAGATTGCGAGGTATTGTATCGTTGGAGGGACTATTCATGTTTTACCACACAAATATTTCTACCAGATTGCGGTATGGCATTTTGTTTTGGAGTGCAGGGCGTAGTCTCTCGCGTTGTTTTGTGCTACAAAAGCGAATTGTCCGAACAATGTTTTCGTTAGGTGCCATGGAATCATGCCGTCCTATATTTATTAAATATGGTATTTTGTCCTTGCCATGCCTCTTTATTTATGAATGTGCGGTGTTCACTCATAAAAACAAAAAACTGTTTTCTTTTAATAATAACTTTAATACAGCGTATGATACGAGATATAACGATGACTGCGCCGTACCAACTCATAGAGCTGCGCTCTTTGAAAGGAGTCCAAGGTTTATGTACATCAAGATTTTTAATAAACTACCAAAAAATGTTAGAAATTTGGAAACTCATGGGTTTAAAAATTACTTAAAAAAATATCTGAAGCACAAGTGTTATTATAGCGTGTCGGAGTTTCTGGAGCAATCAGTTTGGGAGTGTTGAATTTGAATATGTTTTTTATGTATAAATCTATGTATTTTAATGTAATTTTATGTATTTTATTGTATATATCTTACTGTATATCTTGTCCTAACGCAGCCCATATCGCTTTAGATCCAGTGGCTAATAAAATTATTATTATTTATTATTATTTAGACTCTAGGGGTAAAGCATTCGTTTTAATCCTTAAAGAAAAAAATACTAGTTTATAGTAGATAGCGTTTTTGAGTCAAATCATCGTCGATAAACCAAAAACCATATTTACAACTGATGTAATGCTGATTATTAGTGAATAAAACTGTGAGGAATGTCCGAACAATGGAAAAATACTATAAGATTAATCGAAAAGGAATAATGAAATGAGACGTACACAATACATTGCAGTCTGTAGGAAGTCGTAATAACCAAAACTAGATGGCGTTATAATGCCCTAACTTCCGTATGCGACCGCCACTCATCAGTGAGTGGACATTCAAATAAGACATGTCCGACTGTATCTACCCCACCACACTCACAAAGCGAATCATTAACCCGCCCTTTTCTATAGAAAGAGTGGCAATATCTGTTTAAAACAATATTATTCCTATGTCGGATGCAGTGCCCATGGACGCTAGCAAAAGTCGATAACTTTCCAATATTGATATATGCAAGTGAATCAAAAGTTATAGATATAGATAGAAGTTACGGTCAAAATCGCATGTGTTCTAAAAGTTGTTCTGCACGAACTATTAAAAGGTAAATCGAACAGCAGTCGTAAGATTCGTTTTTGCTTCACAAACACACGACTTATTGTACCCGCCTGGCCCCAAACAATAATCCCATCAAGTCAAAGCAGAATACACAAATGCGTAATAAATATCAATTAATGACTTAATATCCAAGACAGATTTGAGTGAACTAATGACGTAGGTATGTATTACGCTTTTTGAAGTCTAACACATATGCTCTCTATTTGGACATCCCACGCTAAATTACTATCCAAAATAATACTTAAAAATTTACAAGTTGACAAGGATATTATTTTTTCGTCATTAAAAAAAAATTAAATTCCGAGGAACATCTATATTTATTAAAAAATTCAACAAAAACCGTTTTTCCATGATTTATCATTAATTTATTAACAGAACACCATCTCTCAAATTCACTCAAAAAACTGTATCAACTTTTTTCAAAATATCAAACTTGTTGTCACTACTCACGACAATGCAAGCATCGTCGGCATACAAAAAAAAATGTTCCCTTCAGAGATATAATATGGGAAATCATTAATAAATAATAAAAAAAAAATCAAAGGTCCCATTACACTACCTTGCGGTTGTTATGATTCCGCTCGTCCACAACCGATTTGTCCGGGTTTAAATAAAACACTCACTTTTTCTAAACTACGTTTATTACACAGAAATACAATACGCGGTTTCGAAAAGAGTAATTTTAGGACTATTTGCAAATCACTTGTCTAACACATGTAACAGCGGAGATACACGGAGTGTTTGGACAACAGGATGATTCTCTCTTGTTTCCCTGAAGGGGCATCCTTATATAACCTTTAGGTCGGCAATATTTCCCAGAATCGAACGCAAAGGGTGGTCCTTCGCTGTTGCATGTTTTGGTAAACAAACAGACTAAGAGTCGGAATTATGCGATTGGAGGGTGCTAAAGTTATAAAACAGTAAATATGTATTGGAGTATAGAATTGGCGGCGAATGTCAAAGTAAGGTGGTTACAATTGTATACGATCTAACTAATATAAACAGCAAAAAAAGGCTTTTAGGTAATACAATGAATTTGGAACTGAACACGTAATGGTAAAAAGACAGAGTAACGTTAAAATTGGACAAAGAGTCGTAAAATGAAATGAAGGGACAGTTCAATAAACGTTGAAGGTAAACATAGAAATAAAACTAAACTAAAATATAATAAACAATGCATGTGGTCCGCGCACAACAAATCCTTAATATAAAACAACAACTAGAAACTACTACTAATAATTACACTACTACCCAATCGAAGTTTAGGTAATGTTATAACACGGTGTACCTACATTGACCGGGTATGGTTCAGACTTTACATTGTTATGTTTTACGATTATCTCTATATCGCTCAAAAAAGAGACCACCCATTTAAAATACCACGAATACCTAATTTGTTCAACTTTTCGGACACATATGAGCGTCTAACTGTGTCAAAATGATGTGTTAATATGTAACAGTCTGAAGAAAAGATGCTTTTTCGTTATTATAAGCACGGTAAATGAATGTAACCGAATCTTTAGGATTCAGTTAAAGGCACACCGCGTTGAATTTTTTTTGACACATGTTAAAATATCGCTGGTGTAAATGCGTAATAAATATCAATTAATGACTTAATATCCAAGACAGATTTGAGTGAACTAATGACGTAGGTATGTATTACGCTTTTTGAAGTCTAACACATATGCTCTCTATTTGGACATCCCACGCTAAATTACTATCCAAAATAATACTTAAAAATTTACAAGTTGACAAGGATATTATTTTTTCGTCATTAAAAAAAAATTAAATTCCGAGGAACATCTTATATTATTTAAAAATTCAACAAAACCGTTTTCCATGATTTATCATTAATTTATTAACAGAACACCATCTCTCAAATTCACTCAAAAACTGTATCAACTTTTTTCAAAATATCAAACTTGTTTCACTACTCACGACAATGCAAGCATCGTCGGCATACAAAAAAAAATGTTCCCTTCAGAGATATAATATGGGAAATCATTAATAAATAATAAAAAAAAAATCAAAGGTCCCATTACACTACCTTGCGGTTGTTATGATTCCGCTCGTCCACAACCGATTTGTCCGGGTTTAAATAAAAACACTCACTTTTCTAAACTACGTTTATTACACAGAAATACAAATACGCGGTTTCGAAAAGAGTAATTTTAGGACTATTTGCAAATCACTGTCTAAACACATGTATACAGCGGAGAATACACGGAGTGTTTGGACAACAGGGATGATTCTCTCTTGTTTCCCTGAAGGGGCATCCTTATATAACCTTTAGGTCGGCAAATATTTCCCAGAATCGAACGCAAAGGGTGGTCCTTCGCTGTTGCATGTTTTGGTAAACAAACAGACTAAGAGTCGGAATTATGCGATTGGAGGGTGCTAAAGTTATAAAACAGTAAATATGTATGGAGTATAGAATGCGGCGAATGTCAAAGTAAGGTGGTTACAATTTGTATACGATCTAACTAATATAACAGCAAAAAAAAGGCTTTTAGGTAATACAATGAATTTGGAACTGAACACGTAATGGTAAAAAGACAGAGTAACGTTTAAAATTGGACAAAGAGTCGTAAAATGAAATGAAGGGACAGTTCAATAAACGTTGAAGGTAAACATAGGAAATAAAAACTAAAACTAAAAATATAATAAACAATGCATGTGGTCCGCGCACAACAAATCCTTAATATAAAACTAACAACTAGAACTACTACTAATAATTACACTACACAAATCGAGTTTAGGTAATGTTATAACACGGTGTACCTACATTGACCGGGTATGGTTCAGACTTTACATTGTTATGTTTTACGATTATCTCTATATCGCTCAAAAAAGAGACCACCCATTTAAAATACCACGAATACCTAATTTGTTCAACTTTTCGGACACATATGAGCGCTAACTGTGTCAAAATGAAGGTGTTAAATTAACAGTCTGAAGAAAAGATGCTTTTTCGTTATTATAAGCACGGTAAATGAATGTAACCGAATCTTTAGGATTCAGTTAAAGGCACACCGCGTTGAATTTTTTTTGACACATGTTAAAATATCGCTGGTAACGTGTGTCAAACAATGTCAAATACATTTTTCAAACAATTTTGTGATTGTCGATCCCCTGTAGCACATTAACAACAACACCCAGTAAACCAAATTCAAATTTCCCGCAATTATATTTAGTAACTTCAACTTAAAGGTATTCAAATAATTATTAATCTAATACAAAATCGTAGGTAATTTCATGCTTTAATGTTGAAGTTACTAAAAATAATTGCGGGAAATTTGAATTTGGTTCACAGGGCACACGTCCACTATAATTATTAAACAATGCGAGAATGGTTAACGTATCAATTCGCCATAGTTACAGTCGACGGACCGAATTTGACGTGAGCATGAAAGAGGGTGGACCCACGAATCCCTGCATACATCAATACATACATTACATTATTCGCATATCACCGTCATGTGTTAATCATATGTTTCTCATTCTCATTTGTGCCGTCCGACCGCTTGGATTATGTGCCATGTTTGATTGCGTTCTGTCTCTATTCAGCTTGCACGGAGCATGATAGTGAGTATCTGCATTACTGGTTACATTTACTTACTTACTTACTATACCCCACCTTAATTTACAACATAACCTATAACTATATATTTATATTTTACCACCTTATACCTTTACATAATCGTAAGTGTAGTTTGTAGCTTTTATTTTTATTTGTGGACACGGATTTTCTGTAGATGAGAGCAGTAGTGCGTTATTTTCCTTTATACCTACCTCCGAGGATTATTTTTCCATTATCCGTATACATCTTTTTGGTTTAAAATTAATTCACCGTTCTATTTTTCTTACATTTACCTATACTGTTCTGTTGTTGAATCTGATAATGATTATGACCATGATTGAAGCATATTCTACTTTTCTTTTCTTTGACACTCTTTATTTCTAAAAGAAAAAGAGGTTCCCAACGGTTGTTGCTGAAAGTAAAGTGATAAAAACTGCAAATTTTGCAAGATGCGCTATTTAATTACGTATTAATTGCACTCTCTACATGTCTATTTATATTACTAATTAATTTAAGGATAATATACATATAATTTATAAAAGATGTACTTATTTTAGTTATAATAAGAATTATTACATATAGCCCTTTCAAACCAGGAAGCGACATTCATCATTGTTATTTAATGACGTGTCAATCTCACATGTCAGGTAATCACTGTGGTAACCGTTCCGGCGCAAAACATAATCCGATCAGTTATAATCGATAGTCAATCCGCTGTACCGAGTTATCCGAACAATTATTATGGATAGCCGTTCCGCTGCAACGGGACAAGTGGTAACCGCTCCGTCACAACATGTAAGCCGTTAATATATAACCGATACTTTTAGTCGTTTCGCTGCACCGGGGAATCCGATCAATTGTAATTGATAGCCGTTCCGCTGCAACGGGTTAGCCGAACACTTACAAGTGATAACGATTCCGTGACAATACGTAAATTGATAAAATATAATCGTTCCCCTACAACAATCAGTTATCAGTGATAGCCGTTCCGCTACAACAGAAGCTGGATAAGCCGATCAATTGCAAACGATAACGGTTCAATCAGGTGTCATCTTGGGGATCTTTGCGGACGACACTGCGGTTTATTCTACCAATCTCAACAAATCCACTTTGATGTGTAGAACGCAAGCTGCGATTGACGATATTGTCAACTGGGCGGAGCGCTGAAGGTTTCAGATCAATTCCAGCAAGACTGTGGACTGTACGTTTTATTAGGAGAAGGACAGTTCCCGACTCTCGAATTAACATCCAAAGGGAAATCGTTCCCTGGGCTGATAAGGGCAAATACCTGGGGCGCACCCTGGATCACGGCTTAACCTTCCGCCAGCACGTAGCGAGTCTCAAAACCAAATTTCAGGCAGCAAGGAATGATTTAATGCCTCTAATTTTCATTCATTCATTCAAGTTAGGGTGGGCACTTGATGTCCGGGCACTTGAACTAGGTGCTCATTGTATCATCCCTATTGATTCTCTTATTTCCACTCGAGCAGCTTGGTGTTCTCTATAAAGCCCAGTATCTTGCCCAGTGGAAACTTGAGGACCTTCGAGGGCTCCAATAGATCTCTCCCGAAATATTTCTGTCTGAGTACCTTCAGTTCCTCACATGTGCAGATTACATGTAAACTCGTTTCCTCCTGTAGTTCGCATCTTCTACACCACGGTTCGCTTACACGGCCTGTGTTGTATAGATGCTTTTTCAGAGGACAGTGTTCAGTTACCAACCCAGTAATGGTTTTAACTTCTTTCTTACTGCGCTTGAGTAGATTATCAGAGAAACTACCATCCCCATCCCCTATCAGCGTTTTGGTATGGAGTTGACCTTCAGTCGACCTCCATTTCTTTGTACTTTCTTTATCTAACCAGGTCCAGATCTCGCTTCTTGCGAAATCCTTAGTAATCCCACATACGGGCTCTGGACCCATGAAGTGTTTCTTAGAGCCCTCCTTGGCTAGTTCATCGGCTATTACGTTGCCCTTTATATCCTCATATCCCGGCACCCAAATCAGAGACACCGTGTTGTCTCATGCCAGTGCATTGAGGGATTGTTTGCAGTCCCTAACTAGTTTTGACCTAGTTACAGGGTTCGAGACTGCCTTAATGACAGCCTGGCTGTCAGTCATTATATTAATTTTCCTCCTCATGTAGCCCCCTTTTGCAATCATTTCTGCACAGGCTGCAAGGGCGAATACCTCTGCCTGGAAGACCGTTGTATGTTTCCCCAGGCTTATGGATATCCTTTGATTAGGACTGGCCCCACAAATACCGGCTCCTGTCCCCTGGCTGGATTTGGATCCATCCGTGTACCAGTTTTCGTTAGCAGTGATCTCACTACGTGCCTGGTCTCTATTCGGTATGGAGATTTTCACCTTTTCAGTGAAGATAATTTCGGGTGCCATGCTGTCCGTGGGCATTTGTAGCAATGGCCCGTCCAGCAACGTGCCCGTAGTATAAATGTGTCCTCCCACCCTGAAGTTGGGATGCCACAGGTTGTTGGCTTTCAGTCTAAGAATCGCATTCATTGCCTCCGCTCTCACATAGAGTGCCAGCAGAGGGAGGCCCACAATGGTTTCCAAAGAGGCGGTCCCTGTACTGTTAGTTGCACCAGTGATACCCAGCAATGGCTGTCTCTGGACAGCGGTTAGCAACTTCGGCACCATTCCTCCACCAGTCGCAGTGCATTACGCATGATGCCCGCCACCATGCCTGGGAACTCCCCTCTAGCTACGATGACAATGTCATCAGCGTACCCCTGCGTCCATATTCCTTTTGTCGTTTAATGATCTGATGAGATCATCCATAATGCCTCTCATGTCTAGGCGCAGCCAGCTGGTCCAAAGTTCTTTTGTATACAGCCTGTCTGAGGCCGAGACTTGACTATGGCCAACATCAAAATCATTCAAAATCGAGTATTACGACAAATAGTGGAGGTCCCATGGATGATTCGAAACCAGCAAATCCGCGACGACCTGAATACCCCCCTTCTTCGGGAATATATACAAGATTTATCGTCGCGGAAGTGGCTGAGGGTGAGCGTCTCCTCCAACAAGCTGGTGATCTGTCTGGTCTAGCCCCAGGATAGACTTCCACACAAAGTTTCCACCAAGAGAGCTCGGGGATGTATAAGTATCTCCAGCGTGGGTCAAGCTAAAAAAGAAGGCTGTAAAAGCCGAGGAGTTGCAGAAAAAAGATCACTAATGAAGATAGGGCCGACGCCGGCCAGGGAAGATAATCCATTTTAACAACTTCTGGCGGGACCTTTCACCGCCCTAATACCGATTAAAGTGCCCCAGGAACCAAAGTCCGGCATTAGTAAGCACGAGGAACCATGAAGATAACCGTTTCCATCGCAACACGTAAGACTATAAAATATAACAGATAAGCCGTTCCCTATAACGGGATGAGTCAATCTGTTATTACTGATAGTCGTTCCGCTGCAAGGGCTAATCCAATCAATTATAATAGATAACCGTTCCACTGTAACGGGTAATCTAATCAATATAATCGATAGCCGTTCCATTACAACGGGGAAACTGAACAATTATTATCGATAACCGTTCCGCTGCAACGGGTAAGCCGATCAACCACAATCGATACCCGTTCCGTCATAATGGGTAAGGCGAACAATTATAACCGATAACCGTCCTGGTGCAACAGATAATTCGATGACGTTGCTTCGTGGGCCGAGAAATAGAAATTAGACGATAATTTAAAAAAAAAAACGTGGCAGTCTGTTTTACGCAGAGAATGACGGTCCCTGCGGATAAAATTGAAGTCGACGCGAATATTATTTCTTGGCGGTGAGCTGGGTTAAATACATGGGGTGATGCACTCGAGCATCACCCCCTTGACTTTTTGGCAACATCAAAGAAGTTAAAGCTTGGTTTCGGGCTGCCAAGATCCAGCTAATGTCGTTACTAGCCAGGTAGAGCAAACTTGACATAAGATCGAAGCTTTTACTCTATACCCCCATGCCTGAGGCCGATCCTGACATATGGGGCGCTCGCCTTTTGAGGTCCTGCAAAATCGCACGTTGCGTCTTATTGTCGGGGCGTCGTGGATGGTGAAAAATCAACAACAACTCCGCGCGGATCTCAAGATTCCCTCGTTGAGAGATCAGCTACTTGAGTTTCTTGCCCGTGTTTGAGCCCCAAGATAAACCTTCACCAAAAATTCTGTCCGTTGCATTCGGAACTGTATCGATCTGTCCGCTTAGCGGCGCACTAGATGATCGTTCTATCAAAACGTAGAATAAAAGAAAGCGCGCTTTCGTATGTGTCCTACCACATCGTGCTAATTATATCTCATAAATAATCTACCGGCGAGATAGGGGAATGGCGCTACAATATAACAAAGGTGCCACAGAGAGAAAACGATAAGCGTTCCGCTACAAACGGTTCATCAATTACAAGCGATAGCCGTTCCGTCATAACGTAAGCCGATAAAATATAACCGATAGCCGTTTTCCCACAACAGGAAAGCCGATCTGTTACCACTGATAGCCGGTCCGCTTGTAACGGGTGCGCCAGTCTATTATAACGGATATCCGTTTCGCTGCAACGGGTATGCCGGTCAATTGCAATGGATAGCCGTTCCACTACAACGGGTAATCCGATCAATTATAATAGATAGCCGTTCCGCTGTAACGAGTAGGTCGATCAATTACAAGCAATAACCGTGTCGTCACAACTCGTACGTCGATAGAATATAACCGATAGCCGTTCCCCCACAACGGGTAAATCGACCTCAGTTATCACTGATAGCCGTTCTACTCCAACGGGTGCGGCGGTTATCTGCAAATGGTAAACCGAACAATTATAATCAACACCCGTTCCGTCATAATGTGTAAGGCGAACAATTATAACCGAAACTGTCCCGGCGCAACAGATAATCCGATCAATTATAATGGATAGCCGTTCCGGTGCAACAAGTAAGCCGATTGTTGTCACAACACGTGAGCCGATAATATATAACTTTTGCACATAGGTGGTTGGAAAGAAACGTGTTGTTGATAGAGATGAATTTCCAATGTTTTTATTCCTTTTCTTTTACAATTGAAAGAATTACAAGTTTCTCAATCGAAGTACAAGTTGTTAATTAATCCTATTTTCATAAAGCGACCTTATCTTCCCCCGGTAACTTATTGTTAATTCTTATGGGTATTATATTACTTTCCCAAGAACTGCATGTGATAACGCATGCATCAGCTTTAGCATTTTCTTACGTGAAGTAGGAACACAGATAAGGTTGCTTTTCAATTACATCATAATATAATATATAGAGCTTGTTAAAAGTTAAACAGTTTGAACTAATAGGGTAATTGTAAAGTAATAAAAGGGGAGTACAATAATACATAACATATATACGGCGGATAGCCGTTCCGCTACAACCGGTGGAGCTATCAATTACAATCGATACCCATTCTATCATAATGTGTAAGGCGAACAATTGAAGACACGAGTGGATGAAGGTGTTATGTTACAAAATCAAACTTTTTCAGAAATTAAGTTTTTTTTTATGTAATTTTTCTCAAAAGTAGTATAACATAACCCCTTCGTACATTCACAAGACTCGAGTGTTCTTGAATTTCTGGAATTATCGATGGTGTTATGTGGAAGATGGGTACGAAACACCTTCAGTCATGCAAAAAAGACAGTTTTTAAAATGCGACATAGCGCCTCCATCCACTCGTATCTTCAATTATAACCTATGACCGCCTCGGCGCAGCAGATAATCAGATCAATTATGATGGATAGCCGTTCTGCTGCAACGGATCAATTACATGGGATAACCGTTTCGTGACAACGGGTAAACCGATCAATTATAACTGATAGTTATTTCTGTTTCTAGATACAAGTAGTAGTAGGGAAATCTCAATCTCTATGCTATTTTTAATGGAATTTTGTGCTAGAATTGTCCTAGCTTATCTACTTAAACCCACAGAATCATCTTCTCTAGATATATTTTCGTATCGCACAAGTTTGGAAATTAGAGCAAACCCTTTACTTATACAGTGTGTTAAAAAAAGGTTGTCGGATATTTTACCCAATTGTAGTACTGGTGGAAATAAACAAAAAAGGCTTAGTCAACATGGGTCCGCAATTCAACTGTTTTTGACATATAGTCGATTGTATATTTTAAAATAAAAAAAAACATTTTTCGGTTTTGAGAATAGTTTCCTTTGTCAAACAACTGATTGTGACTTAAAATTAGTTCTGTCAGACATCTGTCATCAGATTATTTATCATTTGCGTAAATTTATTTTGTTCTCAAATTATGCATAAGTACACAAATGCAGAAATGGCCGATATGCATTTTATGTACGGTCGTGCGAATGGTAATGCCACTGAAGCACGGCGTATGTATGCCGAAGAATTTCCAAATCGGTTGGTTACCGAGTGATAAGATTTTCTCAAGACTTCATATCCGGCTGTCCGAAACTGGTTCATTTAAAATTAATGGTAGTTCTGGTAGACCTACATCAGTTTCTTCTCCCGCAGTAGAATTAGATATTTTGAGACGGGTAGAAGACAACCCAAATATTAGCACCCGAAGACTTGCCGCAGAACTGAACGTCTCATCCTCTCATTTGGAGAATTCTGCGGGAACAGCAGCTCTATCCCTACCACATTCAACGCGTGCAAGTTCTTGCTCACGATTATGATGCACGTAGGGCTTTTTGTCATTGGGTTTTACGAAAGCTGGCAGAAACTCCTAATTTTGCGACTCAGATTTTATTTAGTGACGAGGCTGGATTTACAAGAGACGGAATATTCAATTTTCATAACATTCACGTCGGGCAGATGAAAATCCCCATGCTGTTGTTGAACTGCATCACCAAAACGTTTTTCGCTAAATGTTGCTTGCATTTTTGGAGACTGTTTAATTGTCCAGTATTTCTCCCTAATCGTTTAACGGGACAAGTATACTTGGATTTTTTAAGAAATGAATTACCCGTTTTGTTGGAAGACGTGCCACTTTTTAACAGATTAAATATGTGGTTTATGCACGATGGAGCTCCTGCGCATTTTTCCATCGCAGTTAGAAATTTCTTAAATCAAGATTACAACGAGAGATGGATAGGACGGGGTGGACCAACTGCATGACCTCTCTAGGTCCCTGACTGACACCTCTAGACTTCTATGTTTGGGGCATCTAGAACAATTAGTGTACGCACGATCTGTAAAACAATTTGGAAGAACTCAGGCAACGATCGTAAATTGTTGCGAGGAAATTCGGAGGACTCCAGGAATTTTCGAAAGATTGCGTCGATCTTTCATAAGAAGGTGTGAAATGTGCTTAGAAATGAACGGTGGACATGTAGAACAATTTCTTTAGTTTTACTTTAAATAAACATTTGTTTAATTTACATTGCGATCAGAATTTCTTTGAAAATTTTTATCCTACTAAAACAATATGTCAAAAACAGTTGAATTGCCGACCCATGTTGACTAAGACTTTTTTGTTTATTTCCACCAGTACTACAATTGGGTAAATATCCGGCCCTTTTTTTTAACTCACTGTATATATCAAAAATATTTAGATAGCGCAAGCAAACGTCAAACCGTTGCCTAAGATTATGCAGTAGCGCGTACAGCAGGTTGGGAACCACGCGATCCAGAACGGTAATCGTACTTTAAAGGACTTGTGTGTGTGTGTTTGTAGGGAGGTTCCATGCCCAATACCAGCAGCAGTGTTCCCTTTTTGCTTAGCAGCAGTATGCAGAGCATCCGTTCGCGTAGACCCTCTGCTGTGCTGGGCGGCTCCCAGGGCTCGGGCCTTCTACAACAGCTGGGCTCCGGCATGGTAAGACTCACCTCTTCATCACACCAACCGGCCAACGGCAGAGTGTTCACTAATAGCACGGTTAGGAAATGTCCCTCCCTGAACATAACATTTAGCTGAATGTACGTACGTATTGACCACCTACCGCCTACCACTACTCTCTAGATAAACACTCAATAATCATCGAGTTCGGCTCGGCTTGACTCGTCTCAGCTCGATTCAGATTTCCGAGACACACCTCCTGCTTCTACACTCTCAACCGACTCATTCACCACACTCTATATATTATAGAATATACTTTTACACTACTCGCCAATCATCATTCTATCTGTCGTGTGCATCCTCATTACTCACAGGCGGGGGCTATTGAACTTTATTTCCATCGTCCATCGATCAAGTTAATCGAATCTTTTGTAGCAGTTTCTGATCTTCCAGTGTACATATTGTACATATAGGGACGCTCTACTCTATTATTTTGTCTAGGTAGTCTCTCTCTGGCTGATAATAAAACAGTGTTGTAATAACTATAACTGTTAGTGTATTTTTTTTTTTTTTTAGAACGTATACAAAGTAGTAAAAGAATTGAGAACGTAGCTCGTTAGAAAAATGCGATTCGATAGGCCTCGCCTAATTGTTTTTTGATTTCCAGTACCAACTGTTTGCCGGACGCCAGTAACAACCCCCGAGCTGATGATTTGACCTCATTAATGTCTGTTTACTATTTAGTTTTTTATTTCAAAATGGATGATAAGCCAATGCTGAAGACGAGAAGCGTAGCAATCCGAGCGACAATCACAGACGGCCGCACAAGTATCAGAATTGTAGTTACTGCGCACTGGCGATACTCGAAAGTGTTCTTCCTTTGTACAAGCGACAAACGCGCAACTGACAGAACGAAACTGAGCGGACATGTCGAAGAGAGTGTCTCGTACGCAGGTTATTGTTGCACTACCATCGTCCGATATCCCGCGAATCGCCCCTATTCCAATTTTTCGCGATGAGATCTTCGAAAAGTCACCGCACTCCTTCATAGAATAACGTTCCTTAGAGTGCGTTTCACTTTCAGATTGAAGGGATCTAGTTTAGCAATAGTATATCAAAACGCTGATCCCATAAGACACGTTTCAAAAACGAGTGACGTAGTCACGAACGAATGAGAATTTAAATCGTAAGAGTTCCCAGTGAACCAAATTCAAATTTCCCGCAATTATATTTAGTAACTTCAACTTAAAGGTATTCAAATAACTATTAATCTAATACAAAATCGTAGGTCATTTCAAGCTTTAATGTTGAAGTTACTAAAAATAATTGCGGGAAATTTGAATTTGGTTCACTGGGAAGTGTGTATTTTATGCTATTTTTGTAATTAGCATTTAATTTTCCCAAGAGAAAAGCAATTTGGTCTCATATAGGGTTATAGGGAATTATGTGGCGGTTGGTAACGTCTATAAATCATATGTATATAAATATAACCTCAAATCATATCGCTTCATAAATATTTATCTAATGTGACCAATTTAAAACCACTAATAAATGTTTCCTGCAGTTATTAGATGCTTTTGATTTATCGGCTAGCTCACTTAACCTCATTTTGTGCGTTAAGCTGCGAACTATTCACAATAAACTCACTTACTCCCATCTTCATAGTGAATGCGAAATCTTAGGGAAGGATATTAGGTATTTGTTTCAAATTTTTTGTTAACAGTTTACGACTGATTTGTGATTAGGTAACAGGTACAGGTTTAGTTCAGTTTTAATTAGTATTGTTAGAAATTTGTGTAGATTGAATATATAGGCCATAACGTAGGGTATTTTTAAATTTGAATCTTCTATTATTTGCACATTATAGGAGCAAAGAATATTTTTCTATTTCAAAACATTTTTCCAAGTTCACCTCCAAGATTTGCTGTGAATTGTAATTATAAATATTTTATTGTTGTTCATACAAACTGGCGTTTTTAGCCAGTGCAATTTTTGAATGCCCAAATAAACGTCAAATCTGCACGTATCAACTATACAGGGTGTTTTGAAACATCGTTTAAAGATTTTAAGGGCATGTAGTACGATCGAAAATAAGGTTAAAAGTCATAATAAACATATGTCCACAAATTAACTGTTTACGAGATAACATTTATCGCAAATGCTTTAGCGGTTTTTATTAAGATGTTATTGCATTTTAACATAAAATAGATTATAACTAAAGAAGATGTTGAAAATGACGTCCTTCCATTTCGACACAGGATCTATATCTACTTTCAAAGGAAGCGCGAACTCTTTCAAAAAATAAGGGTTTTTCTCGTATTATCTGGCAACAGTGTTCTATTCGTTGGCGCAACTCTGGAAGATCATTTACCGGTGTTGCGTACACTAAATTTTCAAATAACCCCAGATACTAAAGTCGAACGGGTTCAGATCGGGAAACCTTGGAGGCCAAGCAATGGAATCTGCTCGCCCTATCCATCTCCCAGGAAATTCATTGTTAAGATGTTCCCTAACAGCACGCGTAAAGTGCGATGGAGCACCATCTTGCATAAACCAGAGGTTCAGTCTTAGATTTATAGGTATATCTTCCAAAAGTTCAGGTAAAGTATTTTCCAAGAACTCGGGGTATGCAGGATCTGTTAAGCGTTCTGGTAAAACAATCGGTCCTAACAACCGTTCCCCTATCATGCCTAACCAGATGTTTAGAGAGAAACGTTGCTGGTGCCTGGCTTCAACGGTAGCATGAGGATTCTCGTCACACCAAACGTGATTGTTATGGAAATTAAATATTCCATTTTTAGTAAAACCAGCTTCATCAGTCAAAAGGATGTTATCAGCGAAATCTGGCCGATCAGCAGCTGTTCGCAAAAACCACTCACAGAAAGCCCTTTTCGCTTGATAATGCGAAGCAGTCAGGGCTTGTACCCGTTGGATATGGTAGGGGTATAGGAGTTGCTCATGAAGAGTTCTCCAAACAAGATTGCTGCTTACACCCACTTGAGTCGAAATTTTTCTAATACTAGTTTCGAGATTTTCATCAATAATATTCAAAATTCGATCTACTATCTGTTGAGCATGCTATTCTCTGCCGTCCAGTATCAGAAGACCGCTTCTCAAACGAACCAGTTTCTCTTAGTCGTTGAAACACCGTCTGAAACATCATATGCGAAGGCAGTTGGCGATCAGGAAACGTTTCAGCATAGAAGCGGCGTGCTTGTAAAGAATTCCCATTAGCACGACCGTACATGAACACCATATCGCTCATTTCAGCATTAGAATACGCAACCATTGTAATTGCTACAAATTGCAGAAAATGTCAAATTAAACTGTCATAAAACAATAGCTGATAAGCACCTGTTTACTGGGATATGTTATATCCATGTACTTCTAGGAACACTCGCTGTTATTTCGTAAACGGTTGATTTGTGAACATATGTTTATTATGACTTTTAACCTTATTTTCGATCGTACTACATGTCCTTAAAATCTTTAAACGATGTTTCAAAACACCCTGTATATATAAACTGTATATCACTGGAAAAAAAGGGCTAGCATGTTAATATTGCAAGAAGTAGTGATACCTATAGGTAAATCAGGATTTCCTATTCTTCATTATCTAATCCAAAAAATCTTCTACTTCTATGTCTGCCATTGCATCCCATTAATTAATTTGATAAACGATTAATGACCTCCAAGATAACAAGCATATGTCAAAAACCTCATTTATCAAGCATATTTTTACCTAAGGCACTCTCAAGATTTTCCTTATCTAAAATAACCTTAAGTGAAAAATATGTTCTAGGAAGCAACCATGTTTTTTCCAGAAACACTCATTTTGCATTACTTAAAAGTGGCAAAAATGTCACTAAAGGTTGGCACACTAATCCGACATAACAGATGTGTAATCAGCTGTCATTAAGCTACTATGCAACCTTACTAACAGGAACTGGTGTCTCAATTGCACTTATTATTGATATATAGGTATTAAACTAGAAAGAACATTAATTACAGAAAAAAAGACTTGGTTTCTCGGAAACGTCAAAATGCTAAAGTATGTCCAACCTGTACTGTCAACTACCGAGCGTCAAAATTTATTTTTTTTTCAATCCAAAATTAAGATTTATCGGCTCAAAAAATAACGTATATCACACGGCTAGAAACTCTTTTGTGTAGTCAGAGCTGTAGTTTCTGACTTAGGGTGGGTTTATCAATGTAAGGATAAAAGTGCGAGGTAAGCAACTGACAGATATCGTAAACTGACAGGTAAAGTTTTATACCTGTTTATCATTATATTTTTAACTCTAAGTTTAGTGTCTACGACATTATTAATAGTTGCTAACACTCACGGGTAAATAATGCGCTACGATTGATTAGCAGAACATAGATTGACGTCTCGTGGTCTCGTTTGATATTTTACACCAGTGGCGGCTCGTGAATTATGAAAGAGGGTGGGCACAATATAAGAACTTGCCTATTTTTTGTACATAAAATCCATTCTCCTATTTTTCATGCTGGAAAAGACGTCTATGACTTTGTTGTAAAAATGCGTTCAGTCGATCTTCTGACATTGTGCTTCTCAGAGAAGTTTTAATGCGTTTGAGGGTGGAAAAACATCGTTCACATACTGCTATGGACATGGGGGTTGTACAAATAATATCCAACAGTTTATATGTTTCCGTCAAAAGTTTTTTTTTTTAAGTTGCTGTGTGTTACGAACACTAAAAGCGGCAAAACACCACCTACATCTACGTCACACATGTCCTCGCGCTCATAGATTACTGAAAGTTCACTTTTCAATTTTACGCTGTCCAACATAGGATAAGATTTCACATTTTTTTATACACATAATTAACCGACGCCAAATATGACGATTTTTTTCCACATCTTCCTTGTACTTTATTTTAATAAACAATAATTTAGTAAACCAAAATACATATAAGCAATATCACGTATAAAGCTAAATTCAGATTCTTTAAATAACTAAATAACAAAAACAAAATTGCTTTTCTCATAAATAAAAAGTATATAAAAAACTAACTCCATTATCATGAATTTTGTGTAACATTTTCATATAATAATATTTGTGTTGTAATTGGTTAACTGCTTACATTTGTAGGTTATGATCACCGATGATCATATGATCATCAAGCATCTGATGAATATCATTATTACATTACCTTTCAAATAAAATGCTGGACAAATTTATCTTCCATATAACCGTTATCTAGCGGGTAATTGCATATGATAAACGGTTAAATTATTTATCTTTCTGTTATTATTTTATCTGTAAGTTAATTTATTTATCCTTGCATTGATAAACCCACCTTTAGTGATACAAATAACTATTATACATATTAAGGAGTGCTTAAGGAGAAGTATACTTTTAGGAAGAGGTTAGCAAGTTATTTTACAGTTAGTAGTTCATAATTCGACGCACAGAACTGTAGTGAGGTGAGCTAGCCGGTAAAAAGAAAGCAGCTAATACAGCACTGGTGCTTTATGAAAAAAAAAAAAAACATATTCGATTGAATGCTTTTATAAATCGTATTAAAGACGCTAGTTAACAAAAATATATAATTATATAATGGATAATATACATAAGTGCGTGAGCACTCAAATTGACAATATCAAAAAGCAAATTTATTTTGGTAAAAGGATATATGATATATGCAGATATTTATATAAATTATGGAATGAGATGAATATTCCCATAATTATATACTTCAATCTGAAGATGAAACTATATATTTCTAATAATAAAATATAACTACGATATAAATTACAATCTATAAACCTGGTATCAGCTGTCAAACCGTTTAAATTAGGCAATCCAATCAGTTTGATGTGATAAATATTGTTTAAAGTTACGTCTATATAGCTTCTGGTAATATTTTACCAATTAAATAGGCAGCTATCAAAGAATGCGGTAATATAATTGTGCCCGTATAAAAACTATTTTCAAATATGTTCGGCTATTGTAATTCTTATGTCTGTCCAATTTATATTTACACTTGCTTAGTGTAAAGGTCGTAGCACATTAGCCCGTCACAGCGCAGTACGGTGCGTCCCGTCAAAAAATGGATAGAATTAAAACAATACAAATGAATGAACAAGCGATTATTTATATATGATGCACTGTTTTAATGCTATTCGTTTTTTTGACGGGACGCAACGTGCTGTACTGTGACGGGCTAGTGGGGGGTAACCTTTAACGTACACTACTGCAACAATGTTGAGTATATTTATCAACTCATCGTAGGTTCATATAAAGTACCAACTACAACTGATAATAATAATTTCAAAGAACTTTGGCAGACGTATTCATTTTAAATACATACAGACTGGACGACTAGAGGTATATAGAGCCAGCGAGAAAAATCATAATTAGAGTAGTTGGGTTGGTATTCTAATCACTCTTAGAAAAAAAAAAAAATATAAAGAGATAACAAGAAAAAATAAAACATAAACCAAAACATTCTCATTAAAATATTATACTTTTTTCTCATCAAAAAAAATCCTCATTTGGCTTTCAATACGGCAACTTCTGTGATGCGATCTTATATATGTACGCTCTTAATGCTTTTAAAATGAAACCTGCTTGTGTAGGTTTGTTTCCAGATACTTTACGATACGTCAATAATCGCACTGTAAGTATAAAAAGTACTTACATATACTTGCGTGTATATGAAAGAATAATGTATATTCCATCTGTAAGTGCTGAAATGTTCACTAATATTTCTTATTTGTTCGCACTACCAAAGTCAATATTTTCATTAGTAGGCCCCAGCCGTTAAAAGGTATTAAATACGATAGTTTAAAAACGAAAACACTTAATGATAATTATTTTTATATGTATATGTAAATATAAGTATGACGCACGCTAACTTATATAATATCTCGTCGATCAATATTAATATATATAGTATTGTTGTATTCTAGCGATTCGGGAGATTTGAGTAAAATCTCGATTCAAAAGTGTACTTTTATGTCCTCGACAATTCTCCATTGAATTGAAACCAGCTGTGTTGTTTATGAGTTATTGTTTTTATCCGCTACAATTATGCGGCAATCGTCAGCGTACAAATACACCTCACCAAAAGGGAATATACTCGGGAAAATCATTAACAAAAACCTAAAAAATGAAAGGTCCCAAAACACTACCTTGCGGCGTTCCCATATTGAATCCCACTGAATTCCTGATTTCCAATGATCTGACATCCCCAATCTTCTCTAACGCAAAAAAAGACACTACCCAACCATTAATCGTACCCCAGATGACTATGTTAAAAAGTTTTGTAGATAAAAGAAATATTGACAGAATCGAATGCCTTATTGTTAGTCAAATCAAATAAAATCTGTACTACCTATTCACCCACATCCATCTTACAGTATACCGTTTCGACAAATTTTAATTTTAGTATAGGGATCTTATGTTGAAACGATATTGGGCGTTAGCTGAATATTGGGAACTATTACTAGTAATATTCTGAAAATTTGTTTGTGAGGGGTTTTTGGTACTGATCTTTCAAATAAAAATATTGGCAACACTGAGCTATTTCCGGTTATACCGAAAACGAATGTCAATTTGCTTATTTTAAATAGAACACCCTGTATATTATTCCATTTTCTAATAGCTCACGTTATAGTAAATAAGTTCCATTAAGACTTCCCTGTACCTATCTTTGATAGTTTTCGAGAAAAACAGATTTTTAGTGAATTTTGACGTTTTGTGGACAACGGAATGGAAAATCAATAAACAGAGGAAGTGCTTCAAGTAGAAGGTTGAAATTTCCTAGTAAGGCAGCCAGTACGTTGTAGTATTGCCTAAAGTTAGAATAATTGTAAAATTAATAATACAGGGTGACACAAAAGGTTGTTGACATATATTAACACTTTAAACGCTATATCTCACTTATTTTAAATAGAACACCCTGTATATTATTCCATTTTCTAATAGCTCACGTTATAGTAAATAAGTTCCATTACGACTTCCTTGTACCTATCTTTGATAGTTTCCGAGAAAAACAGATTTTTAGTGAATTTTGACGTTTCATCGACAACGGAATGGAAAATCAATAAACAGAGGAAGTGCTTCAAGTAGAAGGTTGAAATTTACTAGTAAAGCAGTCAGTAGGTTGTAGTATTGCGTAAAGTTAAAATAATTGCAAAATTAATAATACAGGGTGACACAAAAGGTTGTTGACCTATATTAACCCTTTAAACGCTATATCTCACTTATTTTAAATGGAACTCCCTGTATATTATTAATGCATGTGTTTTGTATGATTATTCTCTATAAGATATAATTAGCATTCCTTATACCTGTTTCTAATAGTTTATGAGTTATTTGAGTTTTAAAGAAGGCTGTGTAACTATTTGACATTCCTCAATAGAAACATCAAATCTCTAGTTTCAAATCGACGATTTAGGCTTTTCTAACGAAGATTTTTTTTTAAATCTGATTATTATTTATGGCGAATGCAATCGGATTGTCGAATCATATTTGCAGAAAGATACCCGGAAAAACCCACCCCAAGCCATAAACACAGTAAAAATTTCATTGTTATCTGTTAGTATTTTATTATCGCATTCTCTCCTAAATATACAGAATAGCTTTTTCTTGTCTGGTTTCTCGATTCTTAACACAAAACGTGCGATAAAAATACTGTAAACATTATTGTGTGTATATATACCTTTGACGTCCTTGTTCTTCACTGCTATCCTGTGTTTGTCTCTCTACCGCGGTCCAGTCTTGTTTGTCTCTAAGTCGTCGTGACGGACCCCACTGACGCAGAAGAGTGTCCTTAGTTTTTCAATTTTTAATTACCTTTTCCTATTGTAGATATTATTAACGTGTTTTTATCTTAATTAACAAATACGAAATGCCTCCAATTACTAGAACTAAAACTGGAAATAAAAATTTGCCAATTTACACGGATCCCAAATTAACGCCTACTACACGTCATAAGTCATCAGATTGCCGTCAGTTAATACAAGACTTGCACGCAAAGCAATCACCTACATGCAGTAACTTAAACCGTAGTTATATTACTATTGTCTCGGATTCTGGAAATGAAAGTAATACTGAGCTTGAAACGACTTTGAACCTAAGAAATAAACTTGCTCAAACAGAGTATGAACTACCTGAACTTAAAGAAGAAAAGGTGAAACTCCTAAAACAGTTGCAAGGATTAGAGGATAAGCTTGATGGAAAGCAGATTATAATTAATAACTTACATGCAACAATCGAAAAACTGACAGATTGTCTAAATAACAAAAAAATACTGACTAATGTTAGCGTACAAACTGATAAGTTGCTAAACTGTGAGAAATCCACCCAATGTGATGGACTCCTTGAAGGAAAAATAGTAGAGACGTCATCTGAGCTTTCCCACCCAACCGAACTGACTTCTGGTTTAGTCCGTGATCCAACCCAAGTGGTGGAGGACTCCTGTGGTATTGAGCGTAGTATACCGAAGATTCTATTGTTGGGGGACAGTCAGTTCCCAGCAGTTGCTGGTATCGCTCGGAGCGTTTTTTGGCCGGCATATTCTATACATTCCATTTTTAAACCTAACGCTTTGTTTGAGTTTATAATTGAGGATGTGGTTAGTTTCACACAATCTTTTACCACCTCCGATTATGTATTCGTTTGTGCTGGTACTAATAATGTTTTACGTAGTAGATGAGTAGATAATGTAAAACTAAATGATGTATTCAACTCTTTAACTCACACAAATGTTGTAATCATTTCAGTACCTTACTGGTCTAAAAAAATGGCATATAACAAGCTAGTATACAACTTTAATTGTAAAATAAATGATATTGTCGACAGACTTGAAAATTTTATGTATATTGACCTTAATCGACTAGTGAATAGAAATGTTCATTTACACCTAAGTAAGCTGAATAAAAAGATAATAATGCATTATATACTGAAAAATTATATTTTAAAATGCTGTGATGACAATGAATATTCATATTCATGAGCTTGTTCTGGGGCCGGTATATGCCACTGCGAGCAACCATGGGTCCAGTGCTTCAAACTTGTGGATTCCCTGGATTGCTGAAGCCATCGTTATCTGGTTGGCATCCTCGACCACGTTTAGTCATACCCGACGCTTCCACCAAATGTCACGTAATGCCCGGCGCCTCCACCAAATGTCACGTAGCCTCCACCAAATGTCACGTGGGGCGTGCGACGAGGGATTGCTCAGAGGTAATACATATAATAATTACGCCTACCTTGGGTTGCAGGGACAGGAATCAACCAAAGACCAATAGGTACACTTAAGCTCTTTATTAACAGAGACCCCCCCACCCAGAGGAATACCTCGTGGAGTCTCCTATCGGAGAATCTCCTCGCGGAGTGCCTCCTTTACAGAGAGTCCCCATTAACTATAACTACAATTAACTAACATTATACAGCTTAGCGCTATCCCCACTCTTGAAGGCCGATTCGTGGCACTATAGCAATACAAATAATTATTACCGCTGTCATTATTTCAAACGTCAAACTATGAATGATTTTTTTTTTAATATTTAATATTTATGTGAGAAGGAAAATATCTCATATAAATTGAATAACCGAGAGTCATGTTAAATATGTTTAAAATTGAAGTATGTTAAATATATTTGAAATCGACATACTGCTACACCTGCATTAAAACTTTTGTCGATTATTACCCGGCTTAGAAACATCATAATAACTGGTTCCGATTCAATGTAACGATCTTAAAAGTACATAGGTATATAAAAGTTGATACTCTTTAGAATCGAGATTTTTCCTCGATCCCACTCGTATATCCGATTGTAAATTCGAATAGCGCGGAATGATATCTGACGATGGTACCGTTTATTGTACAATCAAGGACATTCGGTTCGAACAGCGGCATGTTTCTGCTACTAAATAAAACGTGCCACTTGATTCTACAAGAAAAATTGTGCGCCCTCTGAATGTGCATGCCTAAAAAAGAATCGTGCCCTTTAAGTCTCTGTAGAATAAACACCCACGACAATCGTCACACACTGAGAGAAAATACTTTTACTCGAAGATATTTTTTCATATTCTCGTACATGTATGTTGTATTATCGTTGTGTATCATGTGCATGATGTATACCACACACACACACAAACACACACCTATGTAGATACATACGACTAATATATACTTTAATTATTATTGTTCTTCAAAAGAAAAAAATAAAAGAAGATATTTACGCAGAGAGATAATATGTATATGTCTATATAATTATGTTACGTAGTAGAAGTGAAATTGAAAAGGAAAGGAGAAGTTTAGTTCACCGTGGAATGACGGTGAACGACGCGTACTCTGAAATTTTGACACCAATACACTTAAAAAAAAAAAAGATATATAGGTATATGATAAAATTAAATTACTATATTATCAATGTTGATGTATGTAATAAGATTTTAAACATCCGTAATATTGTACACTCGTCGTTTTTACTCCTTACTTTTACTTCAAGTCCTGCTGTGATTTTCCTGTATTGGATAGCTTCGATGTTCCCTTCCGATGGTTGTGCTATTTGCTCAATGTGATTAAAAAAAAAAAAAAGACTATTCCATTATTTAAGCACAATCCTGGAATATTTGTAAACGTTATTGTATAATATCAATCAATATACGTGCGATACCCTGCACCGCGCAATAACGGGTATCCTCTCTTTTTGGGTATGTAATATGTAAATATAGACCTGATGCGTGTTAACGTAGGAAAGAGGAGAGGGAATCTCCAAGTTTCAATAATAATCAAATAATTACCTATGTAGGTATTAGGCACACTTTCCTACTAAACTAAAACTTCTACGTGAATGTCTTACAATTCGACAATCCATTTACTGATATTCTATATATAAATACTTACTTAAAACACATCTATTGGTAGCACTTTGTCCATTCCATATTGTACTTACTCTAAATAAGGATACTCAGTGACATTAGAAATGTTACACCTATGTACTGTTCTACTTGGTTATTATTGATTGTTCAATTGGAAACACGTTAGGTTATTACTTAGTAATCTTTAATGATTAACACTTAAAACATGCAATCGTACAACAATCATATAAACGTATATCGTACATCAACTGACAGTTAAAAGTTTGAGCCGTTCCCAACCTAAGTTATTATTGGCGGTAAATACAAAATCTGAGCTAATAGACATTCTAGGTTGTAAGAAGGGTAATAATCTGTTCAACTTGATTTTTTGGCAATGTGTTCTACATCAAAAATGAAACGAAGAGTGGTGATATACTCACACAAGTTAATGTGTTGAATTAACAATTCTTTGTTGAATTTTTTGATTATTATGACCAAAATTTGAATTAAACCAAAGCAACTTCTTGTTGTCACAGAGCTTATATAATTGTTGAAGAAATAAAGAACAGTTGTTTTACTAATAATAGAAAAAGTCTTTAATGTGTACTTTTGTTAGCGTTAGCACATTACAACGGTAATAAAATACATAACATACTGAATATAGGTATCATAGAGAAAGGCGCCAAAATACAAATTATATGATCTCTACAACACTTCTCGGGTTCTATAAAGAGAAAATTTAAATTAAAGTTTCAACTTGTTCTAATTAACAATGAAAATGATTCCTTTAATATTACTAGAAAGTTAACACGTTTTTTTTCCCATACAACTAAGAATATGGTTAGATAGACAAATCTGAAGTATCAAATCATCGTCAAAATCACGTTTTCGATTGTGGAAATTGAAGAATTGAAGTAGCACACTTACATACATGTATTACAGAAATTGTCCCATAGATGGCGCTTCTCTTATTTCATTCCAGTAACAGAACATATTTACACTGAGAGAAATATCCTTTTCATTTAAAAGGAATTAATTGCATTAAACTGAAAGTTTTTGCGTTTTCTATATGGCCGACATGATTTGGTGGTTTCCTTGAAAAGGAATATAATTTTAAATTCACGCATTTCTTCGGAAATAATAAATTTTTCGTTGAAGTGAAAAATATTATCAAGTTGATTCAAGTCCTCTTTATTTTGAACTTGAAAACTATGCAGATTGGCAGAAAACCGTAAGCATTTTGATTCAAGAGGTTTTTCCTTTTCTTTTATAACGTTTATTCATTTTAGACTTAAGCGTAAACACAACAAAATGCCGTGATCATTTGCAATCGAAATTAATTATCTCCAAAAAAACCTATGGACTAAGGAGAGATTTGCCGTTAGAATGTTATAAATCCTAGTAGTATTAGGAAGTTGGGCGCAATGACCACCCTTAACACTCTAGTGTGCCGTTAAAGAAATCGTTCTTTCAATAGCGAAGACTCCTATCAGATGTTGTTCTAATAAATATAGGTACCAGATTAGTATATTACGATCGTAGTTTTCAGCTTATTTTGTGCAAAATATTATCTGTTACTGGAATAAAACAGGAGATGCGCCATCTATGCGACAATTTCTCTACTACACATAAGTAAAACTGATCTGCTATACTATATGGAGAGAAAACTGCTGTACGAAAATAAAATGCGATATTTATTTTTATTTTCATGTAAATATTTAATCAAATTCTTCTATTCTTCAAATAAATCTACTAACCAAATTATTTGTTTGATTCAATGCAGGAATATTTTTAAAATTCCTAAATCAAGTAAGAATTTAGTAACTGTAACCAAATGCATGAAAAATGGTTGAAAACAACAAGATCGTTTTCCCCGTGTATAACAGTTTTAAAACCTTCAAACACTATATACTACTGTAAAGTTCCTTGGCTTATACAAAGTAAATCAGCATTAACTGAAAAGATTCCAATTATCTCTGAAATGTCTTTAACCTCTCGCGAAAAATATTTACTTTTGTTCATTATTGTTTGTGTATCTGAGACTTATGCACGTGGGAACATGAATAAAACTAAAATACTTCCCCGTAAAAAAGCACTCAGCTTGAATACAGGTGCTTGCATTTTTCGTAAAAAGGCAAAAGTTTTAAATCAATGTATACATGCGTGTCCACGCAAATAAACCAAAACGTCCGGCTTTTTTATTTAAAATACTGTTTATAATTTAATAATACTTAAAAGAAACTAAAATATGTTGTTAAATAAGCACATAATAATAACAATATAATATGTAATGTGTATTGACTTACTTAAACAGAAGTTATAAAGACATTATAAAATATTAATCAAAACTAGGTGCATTCCATTTAATTACGGTACTTTTCTGCGAAAAGCATATACTTAAGAAGAAAATAGTCTTCCGGCAAAACAACATTTAAAATAAACACTTTTTTGAGAAAAGGTATTCTTTTCGTTGAACATGATAAAAGCCAAAAGTTATAAAACTTTTCATTTAATGCAATCTTTTTCTCAGTGTAGCAGCATTGCAAGGTAAATACGATTATAAGTAATATATTAATCTGGTATATTTACCAGATAAATATCTATAATAGGAACCGTGATCCTTGGAAGGACGACTTCCTTAATCACCTACCACACTATTATAGCACTAAAGGACAAGCTCGCAAAGTCCTTTGTTCTTTTGTTGTCCGTTTCCAATGACCCTCAAGTCTGGCTGCCATTTTGTAAAGCTATTGCCGGGAGTTTTCAAACGTGTAGAGTAGTTTATATTTTCAAAAAAGTAGCAAAATAGATTTAAAAAATCCACCAACTTATGCGTTTTTATTGTGATTTTATTGTAAATATTTCTGAACATCTTCTAGTAATAAAAAAACACGATTCTAGTAAAATAATATTTGATTAAGTGATACAGGTATTTGCAAGTGTTTTACAATACCCTAATAGCCAAATTTAATTTTTCCGCCACTATTTACAGTAACTTCAATGTAAAGACATTAAAATAACTATCAATGAAGTACAAAAAATAGGTAATTTTATGTTTCAACGTTGAACGTTCAACGTACTAAAAATAATTGCGGGCAATTTGAATTTGGCTGTGTGGGTAATTGAGTTCACATTCTTTTCTTTTTGTGAAACTAAATCTTGATTTATATATTTTATAATACAAAATATTCTTCCAGGAATAAATATGTTCTGGTTCATTCTCAAATAAATTAATAAAACTACTACGATTTCGCTGGAAGGTTTTTGTTGTAGACTTTCAAATTTCTGACACACCAATTTAAAAAATCAAGCTGAACAAATCATTCCTTCTGAGTGTAACGCATCTAATGTTACCGAGTATATATTTTTTTTTCAAAATCTCGTTCGAACTCACTATATTGTAATAATGTCTTTATCAATCACGTTCATATCAATAATAAATACTATAATATGATATAAAACTTATATATTTGTAAATTTTTCTTATATATGTACATAGAGAAATAGTTTATATGTGTCATGTTGTAATAACAATTAAAACAAAAAAAATATTGAATCAAATACACCAGTACAAAGTAAAGAACAAAAGAGAAACCGTTCATTCGTGTATACACGATATACTTGTTTGGGGAATATTTTACGATGGTATTTGCGATACAGCCAAATTACATGTCGATGGAAATGGGTTTGAATCAATTTTTGTTTTTTTTTCTTTTGTTGGAAAGTAAACGCGTAAAATATTCCTCCTTTATTTAGACTTTTATCATATCAGATGTCACGATAATATAATTGTAATAATAAAGTGTAAAGCGGGTGAAAGAATAAAATTGTGATATGGTTGAGTAATGGTTTTTTTTTATTACCCCTTAAACGTTTTTTGTTTGAATTTCCGGTAAGAATTTCATTTTGAAACTTGCAGTGTAGTCACTGTGATGTATTTAAGGAAAATATTTTCAACCTTATAGCACTTTCAATATATCAATCAAATGCTGATAGCAATTTCAATTTCAATTAAAGTTACTATGCAGAATTCTAATTTAGTTAACAGTATCTTTTATGAGCTATATATATTTTTGCGACCTTTTTACAATATCGCCATCTGTGTAACAATGGCCAAAGTAAGATAATTTATCCTGTGGCAGATTTCTGTAAATTATACTATACAGTTTTGGTGACCTTCTACCATTTTGTAATTATGCGCATAATTCAAATTAAAATCACTCCATATAAACTAACTCTGATATTTTTAAACTAAGGAAATATTTCAAAAACTAAACTAATAACGAAACTCTTAAATAACTTATCTAAATTTCCATACAAATAATAGACACAAACGTTTGTTTACCGTCGAAGTACATAACGTATACAAATATTTGCAAATCATATAATAGAACCCAAAATGAAGAAATTTACCTTCGTGAAAGTGAAGCTCTTTTAGTTCCGGTTGTAATATAATTTAGCCCCACCCATTGAGTTACCATTTCATAGTGGCTTTTCTATGCTTTGTTTGTGTTCCTTTCGTAATTTTCGTAGTTGTCAACCATTGTCAACCATTGTCAACTGTCAAGCATCGGAGGCATCGGCTCACAGAAACAGTTTCCTCTTTACTTCAAATTTATTTATATTAGTGAGAACCGGTGATAAATGAATTATAATAAAGACAGTAAGGAAGATGGTACTGATGAAGATACGAATACAAAAATAAATTATTTCTGGAGACATGAGCAAGTAGTGGAGTTAATTAAATCAATAGGCTCACATATAGAAGATCTAAGAAATCCTAGAAAAAGAAAACGAGTTTTTGAATATGTAGCGAAAGAATTAACGAAGGGCCAAACTCAGATAACCGCCGCTATGGTACAGAGTAAATGGCACAGTCTACTAAAAAGTTATCGAAAAGTGAAAGACAATCACTCTAAACCGGACGGGGACCATCTCGATTCCATTTTTTCGACATGATGGATGAGATACTAGGATCAACAACTGAGAACTCGTATTCATACACCATCAACTTGAGCAAACAGGATGTCGCAGATCACCAGGAAGATAATGAAGAATATTTTATAATTAAAACTGCAGAAGAGAATATCAAAACGGCTCCTGTGAGATACCATCGAAAGTTAAAACCAGAATACTTACAATGGAAACGCAAAGAATCGCTAAGAAGACAAAAGCGCCATGAGGATAAAATGAAGTTAGAAGAGGCAAAGTTGGAGCTACAAAGAAAGAAACTCGCCCTGCTTGAGCGATATTTAAAAATAAATTTAAAATAGCCATACTATAAGAGCAAATAATGGAGAGTTTTCACATTACAGAATATTATATTTATTTTTGTAAAATTTTGTTTTAGAAATAATAATACATAATATTATGATATAATTTGGCTTTAAAATTGTATTATATATTAACTTTGTTTGGTATGCTAGTGTGGTGGTGTTAGTGTCAATTGGTGCTCTGTAGTTTAGTTAAATGATGGTTAAACAATATCAAGTTTAAAAAAACGGATTTAGTGAAAACTAGTGCGTGTTCGTAACCTCCATTGCTTTCATAAACTTCACTGTTCTTGTCAAGTTAAACTTAAGGTTATTCTGTGAATCAAAATAATGATGATTTTTTTTCGGGTTTCTAAAAGAAGTGTTTTTACATCTCTGTCAGTCATTTTGTATCAGTAAAGTGCTTTTTTATTGTCACTAAATAAAAAAGTAAATATCTAAAAGGTCAATAACAAGAACAATAAACTGCATTGAGATTGTTGTCAGAATTTAACAAATTCAATGAACGCAAAACAAGGAAAGAAGGTTAACTAAAGATTTGTTCTTTTTAGCTGAACTGGCTGCACTAGTTCAAGTAGTGTACACTAATAACTATTTTTTTTTTAGAATAGAATAGAGAATTAAAACACAAGAGTGAGCACTAATTAGTCAGAGGTTATTTGATTGGCTGAAAGCAATTCCCAACTTTAAACCAAGTTATTTGATTGGCTCTGACTGATTTGTGATTGCTCCTCGAATAAAGCTGTAATTTGTCGTTTTTCAATATTGTTATGTTCCTTTAAGAAGTTTGAAGCTGATACGCAGTTGTGAGGTGCTGCTGGTAAAAGAAAAACCGACAAATGAAGAATGATTTAAATCATTAGCGCAAAAAAACTGGTTTGATTGAGTTTTTCATAATCCTATAACCACAAAAAAGGTAAGACTTCCGTAAGAGGACCGCTGATTTGGTGATTTATACGCATATTAACGGAAACAGCATGTGTTTCTGAGTGTAAAATAGCTATTCATTTTTTGAGCAAATGAAAACAAAGTACTAAAAACAGTGTTCGAAAAGTGTTATTTCGAGGTTATGTGCGAGGCGTTTTTGACGGATTTAACATATGGCGGTACTGATATGGAAGAAAAAGTTACTAAGTGCCCAAATTTTAGATAAAACAGGCGCCAAATACAAACTTATTTGTTCAGTTAATGGGAATCAATTGTAAATTAAAGTAATAACTAAGCAGCGGTTCGATACAATATCCTAAAATTTGTTTGTTTTAAAGTATTTGTTTATTTTTAACACTACAATTGTAAGAATTATTATAAGTTGTCACATTTCTCATTATCGGTTTCTTATAATTGGTTGGTGTATCGGATAGAAATAAATAGAAACGCTTCGCACATAACCTCGAAATAGCACTTTTTCGAACACTGTTTTTAGTACTTTGTTTTCATTTGCTCAAAAAATGATATTTATTTAGTCCTTTTACACTCAGGAACACATGCTATTTCCGTTAGTATGCATAGAAATCGCCAAATCAGTGGTCCTCTTACGGAAGTATAGCCGCGTCCTATTTTTATATTTATCAATTTCTTTAACTATTTAAAGTTACTAAAAGTATTTTCGGAAAATTTAAGTTTGGTTATGTTTGTCTAAGAATACGAACAAAAAGAACCTAATTAAAAAAACTTTATTTCCCATTACACAATTACATTTTATAGATAGTAAATTCACAGGAAAATAAACAAAAAAAAGTCAGTTTACTACTAAAAACAAAATATCACAATCCAATACAAAAGATCTTTGTTTGGTTCCTATATGCTGAAAAAAATCGTTGGATTTGATTGGATGACCTCACGCAGTTAGCTCCCTCCAAATCTCCAAGATTTTTTTCGACAATTGATAGCGCGAATGACACTATTTCTCTTGATCCACCAATAGATTTGCCGGTACCCTACACGGATTCAAATTGACGTCTGATAAAAGGACGTTACTATCGGCCTAAGTAGAGAAATCGATGAAAAACAAAAAATTACGCACCAGAATTATATGTTTACCTTCGACCTGTAGGTTTTCGTAGCTGACAGTTTATTGAATTCCAAACTATCGAGGTAAGTTTCTTCCTTATCGTCATCATTTTCCTTTACCGATTTGGCCAATTTAGTTAGGCAACCGTAAAAGAAAGCTGCCGTTTTATCGTCCAATTCCTTACTCGGATGGCCGTTGGTGAGATCAGAGAGTACCATATAGCAGTCTCTACAAGATTAATTATTTTACATTCCTTCACTTCATAACCGGTTTTTTTGCCAGTTTTTACATTTTTAAGCATTAAGAATAGATATTTATGCTTCGAAATTAGTTTTTTTACTTCTGTTCAAAACAATGTTCGCAGCACATAATTAGAATGTTTTGAACTTCCTATGATCTATTTAAAGAAAATATGGCCCAATCACATTGCACATTTACGTTAAACAATTGTTTAAATATATCTAGTTACACAACGTAATGCATTTTCGGAAAAATAAAGTATTGCTCAGGGAAGTGGTGCACTCTATCGGTGAATGTAAATTGATTTGAAAACGTGATAAATATAACAGGTGTCTCGGTCAGCGTGAGAGACAGATTTCTGTGTTTTATCCATCTGCGGAGAGGACGGAATCCGTATCGGTGATTTACTGGCATTGGCGAATTGTGTGGCCTGGGGAAAAGGAAGGGTGGATGCATGTGCGCTGTGTTGACGACCTCGCGATAATTCTCGTGTTTTTTACATTAGAAGATTAGAATTCTGAGGTATTCTGTTATAAATATAAAGAAATTGAAAGTATATTGCAAGGCACGTTCTTGTTGACAAAACATTAATTGAACAATTTTCTAAATTGAGGTTTTTTTTCTTTTAAGAATAAAATATTTAAACTTAAACAAAAATCACTGAAAAGAGAAAAGTTAAATCTAAAAGGACGAAAATTTTCCGAGAAAAAAAAAACATAAATCTACTTCTCAATTTTTATTTTCTTAGTTTTTAAATTAATAAGTTGTTTTGTTAACTTAATTTACTAATATTATGATTATATAATAATCAGAAAATGTTTGTTTTATTAAGAAGAATAAGTATTAGTTTGATAATATATAATCTGTAGTTCGATGGCCTTTTTATATTAAAATTTTAAAAACGCGGGTTTTTCGTTCGAACGTATATACGAAAACCTTCTTCTCCTCCTCTCTCCTATTACTATCTTCGCTTCTCCCGTGTATAGCGGTACTGTCCTAACTTCAACTGGTGTAAGGCGGAAATTTATATAGTTTTTCTTATATTTACAAAACATTTTTACTTGATTTACATATGTTTACTATTACATAATAATAGAAATTCGTTTTTTATATAATGATAAAACTATGTAGTTTGAGGTACAAATCGCCATTTTTTTTACATATATGCACCACTTTACTTATTAAAAACACATACATGATGACACATTCGCGCTCTTTCTCTTGAGCGGCTGAAAAGTTACGAGGTAACCTTGGGGGCAACATCTGTATATACAAGTTACATCGTAACTTTTCAGCCAATCAAGAAAGAGCGCGCGAACGCGTCATCATGTATGCTGTTTTTAATAGCTTTGTTTGTTTATGTGCTTGGAGCAATATCTACTGACGTCATCAGAGTAACTCAGAGTTGGATTTAAAGATGGTACAAACAAACGCGCTCGATTGCAATATAACCTTAATTTTATTATTTACTTATTGTCACAGCTATTATGAATAGGAAAAGTAAAAGTAATTTTTCAAACTAATGAATCTAGACTACAATAAAAATGCATCATATACTAGTATTTAATGTACCTACCAAGTGAGTTTTTAAAATATAATGATCGTTCTTTACATCAAGCACATTGGTATCATTATATTATCCATATCGTGCATATTTGATGCAGGTATAAATCGGATTACATTTACAAACGACAGTTTACAACACGGTGTTAGCGCGATTATAGGTTATGTTGCACAAATTGCTCGGACGTCGGATCGCGAGCAGAAAGAGGAACCTCTTTGTGATCTGGATTTGCTTGCTCTAAACAAACAAACACGCACAAATCATGCTCTAAAAATAAACAACGCGTAAAATTCCATGGATCTGCTTAGATCAGACAAACAAACAAACCTAATAAGTAACGTGGTGCATATATGTAAATATAAATGGCGATTTGTACTCCCAAACTACATGTTTATTTTTATAATGAAAACGAATTTTACTATTATGCAATAGTAAACATAAGTAAAATAAATAAAAAATATTATATAAATATAACACAAAACTTAGAACTACACACATATATAGAGCATAACATTAAATTAGAAACTAAAAAAAGTAAAGTAAAATGGTAAAAAATAACGATTATATATTATCAAACTAAATATTTATTCTTCCTAATAACACAAACATTTCAATGTAAACACGAGAATTATCGCGTGGCGCGTCATCGCCTATCCACCCTTTTCTTTCCCCAAGCCTCACCCACAATCTGCCTGCAACTTACGAGGTAACTATTGCAATTAAATAATATTTTACCGACACGTAAGAGAGCCATCTTGTATGTAGTTAGTCTAACTAAAAGTTTATATTTAAATCGAGACGGACATCAATGGTGTGCTGCCATCTACCGCTTTTGTCCAAAATGTTCAAAAATCCGTTAAACTATTTTGTCCATAAGGTTGACTAACTAGTATGTATATAAACAATGGTTAAACCATTGAAAGTTGTTGATATCATTATTGAAAATAGAATAAAATTCGATTCTGAAGCGTAGAAAAATACGTGTAATTACTCTTAAATCCTGAAATTAGCAATATCCTACCGATTAAACAAAATTTTTATTTCAGAAAGATGCGATCCCAAATAATGAAGAAGAATTCTTATAATCTCTATAAGAGGGACAAAAAAGATAAAAACAACGATTTACTATTGCTATTTTTTTGCTAACTAAATAAAAATTAAAATCTACTTACTCCAAATTAACATTACCCTTTTCCCTAGTTTCAAACAACGCTATGTACTTCAATAATCGAGATATGATGTTATTGTTGTCTCTCGTCAATATTTGCTTCATCAGGTTGATCCACATGTCTATGGGAGCCCCAGCAGGCGTCGTGGAAGAGGATTCCTCCGTTAAAGAACGCACGGCTAAGGTTTGATACTTAGAGATGATAGTCCGTACATCGCAGAAGGATTTATAAGGAAGATCGCCAGTGATTTTTTCTATATCGGTCGCGCCATATTTTCTTAGTGCCTCCAGCAGTTGTGCTTTTTCAACTTGCGTCCACGTATTATTCACTGTAACAACAAATTAGGGGCAAATCAATGGGTTATATAAAAATTTCAACACGGACAAAATAAAAAAATATATTTATTCTCCATTTACACACGAAATTGCTTTACAAATTTTTATAATCATTCAAGATATTTTCCATCTTCTGAAACGCGTTTAGGAAATATTCATCTTCGACACCGTATTTTCTGTAATGATGCACGTAAGCCCCATGTGTGAATAGATTCCAAGCGTCTCCGATAAGACGGTCCAAATCGTTGCAGATATTGTTATTATTGGTAATTAGCGCGATAAATCTCTGATAGTTCAGCAATTGCCTGCTTTGGGTACCGTGAATGACTCTTTCGATGTGGGAACCCAGGGTACATACATAGATGTCGGTTCTTGAAATATTTTCGTGTCAACTTTGCCGTCCCCTCTAGCCATCACTAAATTTCCTACGTAGCGAATCTTTTTACACAACTTAGGATTCAATAACACATCCTGCTTGCTGTTATTAAACACCTGTTTAGTCAGATTAGACCAGTTGGGAATCGCTTCGTAACTTAAATGATCCTTATTTGTATGCGGTGCCGTTTTTATCTGCACAAATCTGTACGAAGGATGACAGGATAAATATGATATTAGCTGAGAGAATGAATTATCTTTAATCGGTTGCAACACTGAGATCAATTGCTGAGCGATAATTTGATTCATGTCTGATAATTGTACCTCCTTCTTTGGTAACACCTTTTTACTAATTTCAAGAATTTTATCATTTTGTAACATAATCGTATTATCGGCAATATCATACAACTTTGCCAAGGTCAAAACGGTATTATAATTTTGAGTAATAACGTCTCCCTTTTCAAACGGTAACACTATGATATTCGTCATGAATTTCGATGGATATTCATCTCTAATCAACTCTATTATCTTAGTACCGACACCAGATCCCGTCCCTCCCGATGAACTCAATATATTTAACATAGTCGTGATGAAATCACATTTTTCCACTTCTCGCCTCAGCTTTTCCATCACCTCTTTCGACACCAGCAAGCTGCGAGACGCATAACCGAAAGCCCAATTATTAGCAGATCCTCCGTACGAACCTGATATCACGTTCTTGAACTTGTAGGGCTTTTTCCGTGTGGCCAGATGAGTTACTTTCTCCTCTGTATCTATCAAGAGCGATCTAGCCTCTAAATCGTCCCGTTTCTTATTAAACCATAAGTTCATCGATTCGCAAACGTACTCATTATTCGTAGTTCTAGTGCACTCACTCTTCGAATGGATGTCTTCGTATATACAACTGTATAAAGCTTGCCCTATTTGATTCCCACACTGGCCAAATTGCAACGTAATATTACTCATAATTCAGCGGTCTTAATTTTACAGAATTGGAACAACTTAATAACAATTAATACATACTTGTTAACTCTGATTTATAACGCTTATAATCCAAATTTAAAATTTATAACCTCCAGAACATAACATGACAGAAAACAAATTAATTTTCTCCTTGTATAACAGCGACATCTAGGATTGAATAGTTGAAGTGTAAAGATAACTAATGATCTAATGAATAATACATTAGCTCATCCACTCATTTGTAAAACTTTATTTGCAACATTTTTTTTTCGATAACAACACCGATTACTCCAGTCAAGTTTTGACGGTTACAATGTGTAATGTTTTATCGCCAAGTGATAGAGGCGTACTGCTAGTGACGAGTGTTGTTATGTTTTAAAAAGCAAAATGCTCCCCCACGGCGCATTTCTCTTTGAAAATGCCGGATCAAGAGGTGAATTTGAATTTGCCACCGATCACGGTGAATGCCAGAACCGTTTTCGATCGCACGGAACTCGGATCTTCTCAACATCCAAATGGGCACAATTAGCTTCTGCACGGAATACGAGGACGCGCATCCTAGCACAATTAGTATCGTCAATTCCAGTGATATCATAATTGGATCTGTTACGCAATTTCACGGACCCGTTACCTATAGTTCAACACTTGCAATAAAAGCTGCGATCGAGGATAAGAATGAGGAAGGTATTGATGGCGGTAAGAGAATGAAAATAAACGTAAACAGAAAGGGAGTTATGAGTTCATATTCAGTTGAATAGGAAAAAAAGGCTACTTTATACGATATGTACTACGTAAATATCTGGTAACAACCCAGATGAATTACAAAGGAATATGAGTAATAAGTAATAACAATTAATGCATGTAAATGTGGAAGTGACTGCTATTCTACGTACTAATATTTAGTCACAAAACAGAAGAAACGATTTTAAAACTTTTCCAATAAATGTATATAATTTGGTTTGTTTTTGCTTGGTAATAGTGATGAGGTTAAATCAATATTTCTCTATGATAAAAAATCATTATTTTAGTTTTACTTTTTACGTTGTGTTGCAAAAGCCGTTTGAAAAAGTTGCTTGAATAGGCAATGAAACGTACAACGTAACAAGAAATAAAACTGAAATGCTTTCATAAAGAATTTTTAATTTTACCTAAAGCCGATATCTCCAAGAAAAAAGCAACGAAATAAATATAAAGGATTAGGTAATTATGGTTAAAAAGAAACGACAAAATTTTGTCCTGAATGAACGTATAAGGAACGTACTCAGTTTAAGGAATAATTATAACTACTTTGATGTAAGGTTTTCATTTTTATATAAATTAGGTATATAATAAAGCAATGTTTGTATTTTAAGTCCAAAAAAGCTTAATCAAAATATACATTCGGGAATAATACATCGATTGAGAAATAAATGTGGGGAGATAAGATAAATCGTCTTAAAATAAATAAAGTGAATTGTTGTTTCTCACTGATCATATTGATGTACCATAGATTATATTTGTTTGTTTATTTTTTTTCGCGCGTGCTTGTTAGATGTACTTAATACCTGATATTATTACTATATACATATCTTTTTTTTAATTGCCAATCTGGGTTATTGTTACCTACCTATCTATAAACGCTTATGAAAATCAAATGGATTGCGATAAAACGTGATAACACTAACTGAAAATTAAAATCAAAATTAATCTTGATAACCCCCTCTAAAATTTGATAATAAATCTCTACATGATACGAGTTAAATATATATTAGTTTCCCGTGTTGCGAAATGCGGAACTGCTTCACCGAATTGTCGTTATCTAGATATACTTCAAAATAAGAATGAAAAAGCAATAAACGAAATAAAGTACACAAAAGTATATACTTTTCTCTTTAATGTTTTGGTCAGACCGAGCTGTACGAACACGGACAGATCTCTTCTCAGTTTGAACTGACCCAATCGCCTCAAAATTTTCGATTAATCGCACCATTGCACTGTACGGCAAGAAAAGGTGCGTCTCTGCAAAACTGTCACCGTTTCGGTAGTGAATTTTCACAATTTCTATGAGTTGAACGTACGTGTAATTCTCCATGACCAAATCTCTACGTTCGCACATGACAGCTGTCAAACAGCGACGCTCTACGATCGATACAAAAAAGAAAATGGCGCTAAATTCAAAATAGGCGGGCTTATTGGGACATCCGTTATTATTTAATTACCTTTAACGTTACAATTTTCCGCAATTCAAAAATAAAACGCAGATATAAGTAGGCAGGCACAATTCGACTGTGAACTGTCAAGCGTCAATATGTCCATGCCAACATAAAGACATCTAAAACAGAAGTTACCAATACTAAAGTTCGTAAATAGTACGGATATTTTAGATAATTAACAAAGAGAGTTTAAAAGATGAAAAAGATCGTATAAATGCCTACGATCCACAACTTTGGATCGTACATCGTATAGTTCATTTACTATAACAGACGAGGTACTACGTGAGTCAGTTTGCTATCACTCACGCCCTTTGAAATTTTTGTTCGTCAAAAACGTAAACAAACCGTTAGGTTATTTAACTTCAAACACTTTTGACAGGGTGAATAACAACTCTTAAAAATAACATTACGTTAATATTGATTGAGATTCTTTTTAAATCAGAATTTAAAGTATGTAATCATGATAGCAGTGGAAAAAAAATAACAAAAAGCACAAGTGAGTATAATAAATTTAATCGGGACATTATCGCTTAACGTATTCACAGTAACGATTAGTATGCAAGTTTCTTCTCTATCCAAACCAATCTCTCTGATTTACTACTTCTGAATTTCCTTTCCAATATGTTGTACAGCAAGTACGTCAAATTTCCAGACTAATTTAATTCAATCCGCTTTATACAATTGTATGCATCCTCCAATCTGCCATACTTCATCCATCATTTCGTAGCAAACTCTTTTTTTTTGAGAACAAATAATATCTACCACAACAATGTTTTCAACCATAAATGTATTTTCTTTAAGAGCACTGTTCAAAATGTTTAATGTGTTCTGTTAGTCTGAAAATGTATGTGAAAGAATCACTTTTGTAAACAATATTTGTATATACTCACTGTTTTCGTACATGTCATAAATTGTGTTTCCAATAGCACATTGACAATGAGTAGAATAATCATTTTTTACGACATTTATTTCGTGTGCATTTTCGTTTTGGGTTAGTGGATGTAATTCCTTGTTTACTCATTGATGAAATTTTACTTATGTTTGCAACATGAATATTCAGAGCACTCGTTACTCTCTAAAAACGAAATACTGTAAAGAATATGACATTAAAAATATATGGATTTTATGCATACTTCTCGCACGAAAGTTAACGGGAGTAATGGCCCGTTGTTCTCGCGGTTCTGCGTCGAAATACACGATTAACGAAACTCTTAACTCTCTCGATTGTTTCACAATGGTTTCGTATGGTTTAGTTGTAATACTACTTATTTTAATAAATATATACCATGTATAAACACAAATTCCCACACTTTACTGCAAATCCAGAATATAACCCTTTGACAGTTGACAGCAATAACTAAATTGGTGGGAATGCATTGGGAAGATGTGACAAGCATGCAAATTGAAAAGCAGTAGGCACCAACATAGTATCTTTAATTGAACATGAATAAGTTATATGTTAGTTGGTTATTTTAATAATATGGTATTGCATGGCCCGAATTTGCAAGTAATGACGTACCTCGTCTGTTATAGTAAATGAATTATCGTATTTGTGGGATCAAGATAGTACGGTTGGCACACTGCTTTGAACAGCCTGTATATTATGTAAGGATAATTGTTACAAAAGTAGCAGTCCTTTTAAACAGATAACCAAAAGTAGTTGCAAATACAATATAAATATACTAGTATTATATTTAGTAGTAGTGGCAACAGTTTCACACATCACTAATTATTAGATATTTCAATATCTTTACGTTGAATTAACTCATCACTAAAAATAGTGGCGGTCAATTTAAAACGAGTTCTTAATTTTCACTTCTACACACTTTTTCATAAGGCTTTCTTTGCCATACCTACACATAAAACTTGTTATAAATTACTTCTTATATGAAAATCGCATTAATCTATCGACACCATTTTATATCTACAAAATTAACCATCATTGTCAGACGCGTATGTTACACCTACATATGTGTTAATTATCTATAATTAATGGCCATGAATTTACAAGTTTTTTTTTTCTTCGTTTAATAATTTAGAAGGTAAACAACCAAAGGATTCCCCTCGGATAGAAGTTTTTACAATCCTTTCAGCTAATTATAATCGCGAATCGCGTCTTGTTATTAAAATACTAGCTGCTGCTTATCGGCGTGTATAAAATGCAAAAGAATGATAACCGGACAGTTATAGAGTATAGGTTTACTTTGGTTCAACACATCTGAAGATAGAGACACACATACAAGCTTACATATGTGCATACTTAATATATACATAGTTCCCCGTAAGTATTAATATTTTTTTTCTTTTTTTTTTTAAGTATTGGTGAAAACTCGGGTATTTTTTTGTTTACAATACTAATTTACATATTCTCTGAGATGGTAAATTCATATTAAAATTGTTGGTGATTGTTTCTCAGTGATTGTGGTAAAGGAATTGAAATTTGTAAGTTGTAAGCGATTATTATGTTATTTATGTATGACTTTTATCATCCTTAAAATTTAAAACTTAAAGTCATTACTTCAGATCTCGTGCGTGCGGTTAATTAATAAAAGTGATCTTCCTTCTTGTGTAATCACGAATATATCAATAGCAGGAGCGGACCAATGAGCAACAAATTTTCGGTTGCCATGTTTTCATGTAGACGCAATCCCCCTTCCAAATCGATCCAGTAGATCAAAGGTGAATATGAATAGAATGATGAATTGATAGCATGTTTTAAAGTGTCAGCGCGTTTTGGGCAATCCAAACTTTTCCCCCCTAAATCATAAAATGACTATAATAAAGGGCATATATAATAAGTCTGAGACTATAAGCAATCAAGAAACATTTCATAGAATTGAAATAATTCAAAATAAATCCAACTTCCCAGTCAACCAAATTCAAATTTCCCGCAATTATATTTGGTAACTTCAACTTAAAGGTATTCAAATAACTATTAATCTAATACAAAATCGTAGGTAATTTCATGCTTTAATGTTGAAGTTACTACAAATAATTGCGGGAAATTTGAATTTGGTTCACTGGGTTGTTTATGAATTATTGCGTTTAAGCAACAATAACATTGCAAAAGTACCATTTCTATTTTTACCATTGCGAATATTATTAATTCCAATTTAACATAAAAATGTCTTCGATGTAATGTACAACAAAGACAACTTATATATTACTAATAAGAGATAGAGCAGTTACACTGTTGTATAAAAATTATGAAAAAGTTGTACCAAATACTGAAACGCCATTGGTGGTCTATTCAGTGCGAATTTGTGGCGGCAAAAACGTTCTCGTTTCTGATTGGTTCGCCATAGCTGTCGCTTGCTTGCTCACGCTATTAAAATTTAACAAATTATATTTCATATAATTTCATTTGATGTGAAGCAAAATACAGTAATATAATAAATAGGTCTGTATTTCATTTTGCGATGAGTTTTGTTGTGAAAATTTTAATCGAATTTAGTGTGAATATATTTTATCTCATGCGCATTTTGAGGTTATCCTGAAACGTCAAATATTTACAAATAAACACTAACGGAAATTAAGCCACGTATCGTTCTATTAGTACAATATTATTCGCTATAGTCATATAGCAAAGTGAAAGAAAGTGATAATTTTCTTTTCGTACAGATCTCATCATCAATTTAATTGTTTACTTAAACACGTAGGTATTTAGTGATAAACGATAAAATGATAATACCGCAGCAAGTTTCATCCTCCAAGAGTAGTCTCGTTGTCTCGGCCTACTGTTCTATTATTGAATATCTGTTTATTTATCCTGGAGTGCAAAAGTATACCGCGTCTGTGTCTGCCAGGACGATTTTCGGCGTATGAAACATGGAAATATGTATTTACTGGTATTTACAGTCGGGTGAATCCACTTGACGTGCGCTTAGTGCCTGGTGCGGTCTCGGACGTTCAGTCTTTCGTTGTGTAGTCCGTAGGTGTGGTATTCTGTTACGGTTGCACGATGTGCCTCCGGTGCGATACACAATATAAATTCGTGGAGACGATTATTTTATTAACGCGTTGTTGCGTCCACTAATAACTCCAGAGTCACCGCCGGTACCGGCAAAAATACAATTCGTACTGATTCGTATATAGAGAGCGAGTAACGACGCTACGACGACGGAATGTTCGTTGTAAACAGAGATTATACGATAATATGAAGTTGATACGCGTCAATTCGCGACATCGCGCCAAGAAGACACGGGGGAACAACGGATACAACAATGAACTCTTGCCGCACATTAACAGAGGTAAGATATACGAAGTAGTTTTACATAGAGGAAATGTCATTAAGTTAGGTTAGGTGTGATTTTGATACCCAAGTACACCTACATATGTTAGAATGATGGAATTAAATAATTCACGATATGTTACAACGGTCATGAATACTGTTTACAATAACAATAAGTATTTATTCAGCAATGCCTTTTTATTATTTATACCTATAATGCTTTCAATATGTATACATCGTATAAAGTAGCTTGAATTAGTCTAATATAAACTGTATGTTTACATGTTTACAATTCGTTGTATAAAGTTATTCTTCCTTATCTGAACGTTTTCGTGTTATTCCAATAAATTAGAATGACACGCATTATCTTTCCGCTTAGGGCGTAATTTCAACATACTATATTTCAACAGGGAATTGATATATAAAAAATACGTAATAATTTAGTTGGAAATTCTATTAACACAAGTGAAATTCAAGGATTTAACTTTTATAAGAGTATTTTATAGCGTTTTTGACTTACTGCACTTTTATGCACTGATTGTATTTTTATCTTATTTTAATACATCCTTTTATTAAAGTGCGAGATAGAAAATGTTTGTTTATAGTTGTTATGTATTCGGTAACTAACATTGGAACGTTTACAAATTCTCGTGCGATGTAAATTTTTAAATGCTCTGATTATTATAACCAGAGAGAAACTATCTATTATTAATAAATTAATGTATTTCTGCCTACAAATAATTATGCCAAAAAAAGTTCGTACGTTATTGGCCATATCATAAATATAAATTACCTTTTCACGTTTTGCAAATCAATGTGTTTATGGTTGCCAATGTATCCAAATGATTATAAATAAAACAATTATTTTTAGTAACATTGAAACACGAAATTACCAATGGTTTTGTATTAGATTACTAGTTATTTTGTTGTATTTCTGTTGAAAAAATAATAAAGATAAACTACTCATTGGTTGGTAAGAGGGAAGAAAGAAAGAGGTTTTTAATTCTTTTTTCAAAAAACATTAGCCTGGCAAATCTATCATAGAAATCACAATAATATGTATTTTATTTGTATGTGTTTTTATATTCAAATGGATATTCAGAAGATAATAAAATCTCCTTTTATTTGCTGCAATTTCAAAAATCATTTCTAAATCATGGAAGATTTCGTGTGAATTCATATTAAAATAAGAAAATTGAAGGACTTATTCTCACCAATCGCTAAATTTTTAAATGCTCTGATTATTATAACCAGAGAGAAACTATTTATTATTAACAAAATAATGTATTTCTGCCTACAAATAGTTATGCCAAAAGAAGTTCGTACGTTATTGGCCATATCATAAATATAAATTATTTTTTCACGTCTTGGAAAATCAATGTGTTTATGGTTGCCAATGTATCCAAATGATTATAAATAAAACTAATTATTTGTAGTAACATCGAAACACGAAATTACCAATGGTTTTGTATTAGATTACTAGTTATTTTGTTGTATTTCTGTTGAAAAAATAATAAAGATAAACTACTCATTGGTTGGTAAGAGGGAAGAAAGAAAGAGGTTTTTAATTCTTTTTTCAAAAAACATTAGCCTGACAAATCTATTATAGAAATCAGAATAATATGTATCTTATTTGTATGTGATTTTATATTCAAATGGATATTCAGAAGATAATAAAATCTCCTTTTATTTGCTACAATTTCAAAAATCATTTCTAAATCATGGAAGATTTCGTGTGAATTCATATTAAAATAAGAAAATTCAAGGACTTATTCTCACTAATCGCTTTGTTAAGACATATAAGCTACTAGCTTTACACTTTAGGTCATCGTCAGTTCGTCAGGCTATATTGAAATTACTTAGGTACTAATTTTTTCAAAAGTTCTTCCAAATAGATGATGTAAAATATATAAATAACTTTTATATAAATACAAAATTTAAATATTTTAAAAAGTTGTCAGATTTATATAAAGTGACATATTATTAATTTACTATCTGTACAACATATATATTTTTTTTTAGCTACTTATCCATAATCCCACATAATGATGCAACAATATTTATTAAGAATGAAATTATAAATGTTTATTAACGTCATTTCTAAATATCTTTACGAGGAATATACAAAGTGCATTCGATAAACATTAAACCATTAAAATGAGGCGAATATACATACAAGTTTGTATTTATAGGTATGAAACTAACGATAAGCAGAAAGAATTTGTTGCTACGCAATTACAGATACTCTGAAAAAGGCGTCCGGAAGTTTTAACATTAAATTTGGACTGTGTTTATTTTCTGATCTCGGGAGTTATTGCAGGATGATGGTACTAGTCATAAATATCTATCGCCTTTTTATTCGTCGAACATAGTCGAGCCATAAATTTCCATAGCTGTTAAGTGGAATGGTAGGAAATTTCGCTTTTACGTCCTGTAATAATGATGGTGTTGCAATCTTTTTGTAGTACATTAGATATTTTTGTTTATCGAAAACGTCTTAGTTATTGTTGCGGTTTCTAAGTGCGTTGTACATATGAGGTATACCTACTTGCAAAATAATTAATAATAGAAACTGAATCATTTGTTACGTTGTCATGTGTCACTTATTGATGACAAAAATAGCATTAAGTTAAAGTGGTTTTGAAAGACTTTTATCAAGTTATTGCGCAAAAAGAAGTTTAAAAATGATTGAGTTAAAAAACCTATAATTGCAACTACATGTATATACACAGAGATTCAAATGCTTGTCAAATCCGCTCTATAAAGTAACAGGAGTTGTAGGTTTATACGCGTGTTTGTAATGAAGGTTTAAACTAAGTCAGTGTTGGAACATTAAGAAAGTAAACGGATCTGTCATAAATTACGGAAAGTAACCTATATTTGAACTCGCATTATATAAACGACTATGGATTGGTGTTTCTGCTTGTAAAATGAAATGTAATTAATTTAACTTTACTAAATTATGATTTTACAATTCAGTACTAACTGGTGGTTTAACTAAATTATATTATTACTTTAAATTTATAACATACAATTAGATAAATTATTAAGTGACAAAAACTGCATCTCTCAGTTCTTCTATGGTATGCATGCGGTTTCTATAGATCCTATTTTTTAGGTAGCCGAACATGAAGTTATCTAATTGGATTAGATCAGGCGATCTTGGTGGCAATCTTTGTGCGTCTAACGACCCTGTCAGCAAAAGAACTGTTGAAAGATATTGGCAGGTTTGTCGAGCAGTATTGCTAGAGCATTATTCGTGCTGAAAATAACCTGCTTCAAGCTCATTTTCTTGTAACTCTGCAATAAACAATTCCAACATCTTGTTGGTAACGTTGGGCTGTTACAGTTTTCTCGAAGAAAATTGGCCTATTATTCGTTGCCTGGACATAGCTAAACCAAACTCCAACTTTTACGGGATGCAATTGCGTTTCTCGAAATTCGTGTGGATTTCTGCAGACCAGATACAATAGTTTTGTAAATTGATATAGTCTGTTAGATAAAACCAGGTTCATCCGAGAAAAAATTTTGTTTAGCAAGTCATCGTCCCTTAAATTGTTATTAAACCAATGACAATATTCCAATCGCCTATCGTGATCTAATGGTAATAATTCCTGTACCGTAGAAACTTTATAGAGATGAAAATGTACTTTCTTTTGACAGGCTCATTGCGCTGAAGTGTATTATAAACCTATAAAATTATAAACTTGTAATAAACTATTTCACTTAATGTTAATATTGATTTTTTTACCTGTTTGTTTATAGCTAATTACCACAGATAAATGCCTTATTTCCTTACAATATTCAGAAATTACTATTGTTGGTGATTATTAGATGTAAATATAAAATGTAAAAAATTATAAGATAAATAATCGAAAGATACTACAACACACGCACAATGTCGCTTAAATGTCAAGAAAATTCATTTAACGTATGAAATTGTATGTAGCTAACTTCGCTCATTAAATTGGTTATAAGTTTAGATAAATTTTTCCGGAAAACAGTTTTTGTTACTGACAATCATTTTGAATCACATGGTATTATAGATACGTTGTAGAAAATTTTAACAATAACATCGAAAACTTTTCAAATAAACTTAAAGTTGGGCGTTATAGCTAACGTAAATGATTTACGTCACCTTTCATTGTGTGAACGATTAAAGTTACGCGGCTGATCCATATTTTACGACTAATTTGTTGCAAACGTTTCCGAGAAACCATGAATTATACGCCAACTTAATGTTGAACTAGCAAAATATTCCCTAATCTTTCAAAAAAAAAGAAATATAGTTGAATCGGTGTATGCAGTAACAACACATGTACAAAAACACAATTGTTATTGGAAATCGTAGAAAACATTCCACAGTTGTTGCGACTTTAACATCTTTTTTCGTTTTAATAACTTCAATAAATAACTATCTAAGGTTGTGACTTATGTATTTGCATATACGTAAATATCGTAAAATGTTTGTTCAAACTTTTTTTCTTATTGTTAACATTACTAGAGGGTTAATTAAAATAAAGGAGTATCACACACAAAAAAATAATTACTCAAGTTGAGTATAAATGCATCACAGTGAAGTAGTAAAATAACTTCTATATTAAGGCCAAGAAGATACTATGTATTTATATGAGAATAAAAATTATTCAGTTTTCCAAACCCGTGAATTTTTTTAGACGAAACCATTTTTTAGTTAAATGTAATCAATATATACTAAAAATCATTAGAACATATATATTTTCATCACAAAATAATTAATTTTTATGATTTGAGTAAACAGATTTTCTCAACTGGAATATGTATCATATTTTATGCCTTAATAATTATATACATTTGATAGAAGTATATAAAAGTATTATTTGAAGTAATGCCATTATTTGCTTCCAAAAATATAAGTATATTTGAACCTGATAAATACTTACGCGCTTAATCTAAGCATTTCTACTATTCAAGCGTAATAAGATTACCTACTAATTTTTTTGCTGGCTGTAAGACCACAAAACCTCGGTAGGGAAAATTAATAAATAAAGAAATATTATGTAATTAAATAAATTTACTGTCATACTTTATATTAGTTTTACAATGTTTGGGAGAAGGTAGCGTATCGGGGTACTCCAGGAGTGCGCACGTGGTATTAATGCGTAGAGGTATAGATGCTATGCGTATCCGTCGTTGCGACCGGTGTTCTCGGGATACTTCCCACTCAATGCCTGGGCCTGGTATGTACTCAGCGTTGGTTACTGATATAATTTCAATCAGTATAATAATTTGCTGGTATTACCTACTGAAAACTAATAACTAGTAAACAGGTACCTACATATGTTTGTTAATGTACACATCTACCATGTTCATATATTATCGACACAATGGCGCTGACTCTAAGTATTTATCAAAGTTTTTTAAACCAGTAATCCTTTAATATTAGATAACACGTACGTATTGCCTTCAAATATTTAATGGTAGCACTCTGTGCATCAGCCCCATTCCCATCTCATTCTCTACAGTAGCTGTGAAAGGGCTGGATTACATTTAGATTTACTTACACTAACAACCAACAACACTGATTCGCTGGTCAATCAAAAAAGTGACGCCAAGTAAAGCGTATGTATATGCAAAACCCCCTTAAACCCCTCTAAAAAAGAGGGAACCAATGACAGAGAAGTTTTAGTGCAATAAATGGTGGGGTAAAATTCGTTTCAAATGTTTCAATATTAGTGTAATTTCAATTTGATATTTCACGTTTTCAGTACAAAACATTTAATATATTTATATAGTAATTCATATATACCAAACGTATAAGGGATTTTATTTTGAATTAAGAAAGTCTGTATTCTTACTATGATTGCATAGATTTATTTCTTACGACAATAACAATATGTTCATTCGGAGGAAGTATATTTGCATACTTCAATGCAAATATTTATACTATTTGTTCTAAGAGTATATTGTGTTTAAGAGAATTTACTTTTATGTTCTAACCAACCAAGATTTAGGTTAATTAAATATATTACGATGGGTCCTAAAAAGTATGGATACAGTTAAATATTTTCTAGAAACGGTTTTAGCAGAGCTCGTTAAATTTGGCAATACAGTGTAGAAGTGTTTAAATTCTATCATCTCGGATTTCTTTCAATTTTCTACCATCATTTATTTTGAAAATACAAGGCTAACTTGATTTTTTTTAAATGGCGCGGGTGGTCAAATTTGATATTTTTAAAAAGAGCATTTTTTTCTGAATTCAGTAATATAATACATGCCCACCGTTATTTTTATTAAAAGGCAAAAAAAAAATTAAAATCAAAAATTTAATTCTGGAAAAATAAAACTAAGTTAGCTTTGAAAATGGCTGTTATTAGACGATGTGTCACTTTGCATATTCGCAAAAATTAAACTTGTGTGCAATAATTTGTTTAAACAATGGTACATTTAAGCGAAACTGAGCCTATAGAAATTCTCATGATGGTTGGTTATGCGGACAGAAAACGAAGTTGTGCTCAAGTAGGGACTCTTTTTTAATGAAATTCTTCCGAACAGGGAACCGATCTCCAAGACGACGTGTTTCAAAAAACCTTACAAAAGATTTCAAGAAACTGGTAGCGTTAAGACCGTGCAAGACCGGGCGACCTCGAATTATTACCAACGAAGAAAATCTTTGAATGTTATGTTGGATGTGGTAGAAAATCCAAAAAATTCAGTACAACAGTTGACGTTGAACCACAAACATGAGTAGAGGATCCATACAAAAAATAATGAAACGCGAAAAAATATCATCCTTATAAATCACTTGCACAAGAATTAAGTGACGACGATTTTGACCGCAAACGAATTTTGCGAGACTATGATGCACAGAATATATCAGGATGGTAACTTTCTTAATCGAGTCCTCTTCTCTGATGAGGTCAAACTTTTTGTCTAAATGGATATGTTAACCGCCTTAACTGTCGATATTGGTCTGATAGAAATCCGCATTGGATGGAGCAGGTTCATACGCAGCATCGACAGAAAATTAATGTTTGGTGTGGCATTATTGGTCGGAATATCGAATTAAGGTCCTTTTTTCATTAACGGCAATTTTACGTCTGAAAGATATTTGCAACTTTTACAACAATATATTGTTCCACGACTTAGGGAAATATTTCCAAACCACGGTAACCGAAATTGTATACCAACAGAAACGATATGGTTTCAACAAGACGGAGCACCGCCGCATTTTGGTCGTCAAGTGCGCGAATATTTGGATGAAACATTTCCTGGTAGATGGATAGGGCGAAGGGGGGCTATTGAATGGCCAGCTAGGTCTCCTGATCTGACCCCATTTGATTTTTTCCTGTAGGGTCATGTAAAAAATCCAGTGTATGTCAACAGACTATTAGAAATCGAAGACCTACAAGAACGTATAAGAAACGAAATTGCCAGTATTTCTCCAAATATTTTGATTGATTCTTTGCAAAATTTTGCTCAACGTGTTCATTATTGCCAGGAGGTAAATGGAAATCACTTCGAATATCTTTTGTAACATAAAAATTATGTAATTTCTTGTTTGAGCTTCTTTTTATTAAAATCTGTTCTGTTTCAGTTAAATGTGTTATTTTTACAATTATTATTTATTTTTTGGTCAAACTTCACGCAGCAAAAAAGTAACGATAGATAAAGACAACATTTCCAAGGCTAACAAATTTTTTTTTTAAGTTTCGATTAAAATAAGATATAGATGTGTTACATCACAGAACGCAGAAAAAAATTCTCTTCAAAAATATTAAATTTGACCCTTCGTGTCCATTTAAAAAAAATCCAAGTTAGGCTTGTATCCCCAGAACAAATTGAAGATAGAAATTGAAGAACATCTTAGACGATAGAATTTAAAATACTTGTTTATCCATGTACCAAAATTTCAACAAGATTTGTTTAAGTAGTTTCACAATAATATTTAACCTCGTATATTAAGTTTCGATTTCTGAATAAATAAAAATATTCAGATTGATAATAGATTTTTTTGTGTGCAGCAGCTAAAAAAAGGCGTTATTATTTTAAGACATTTAAGATTTAAATTTCGGTCTTATAATAAATTGCATTGTAATTTAATCAAGTCCTGTTTGATCGTGTTGACCAATTCAATATTATTATTGTTTTTAAATATTAATTGTACATTCTCCATTGTTAGTCTGAGTTATTTATAGCGCGTAGTTTGAATCCATTCCGTTAAGGAAAACCAAACGCATTAAGTATGCTGTGGGTTGTCGCAATTTCAAAGTCGTTATTTGTTTACATTTGCACACTTGAAATATGTATGTTGAAAGATGTCCTCGGCGTGGTAGCGGACTTTTTTTTACCGCGACACCTGTCCCAATTCCTCCGCAACTGTTATGTCCCATTCTTATCGTTACAGCGGCGCACATGGTCACGACCGATTACGCATCATCAGGAGTAGACTCGAAAAGCCCATCATCATCATCATGCCAGGTGTGTTTACCGAAAAGACTTTTACTGTGTTTCACGGCCCTAGCGATACTGATAGTCGTGATAATAGTGAGTGTTATATTGACCCTAGACGTACCCTATAGAGCCCATCATCGACATCCCCGATGACAGCCAAGAAAACGTGACCGGCTTCGCAAAGTACAACATTTCCGGCCACCATTATTACACCGTGGAAAGTTGGGGCGGTAGAGCGCCCTTATACGAGGTGAACGTCTCTCAGCCGATACACTTCGTGATAATCTCACACACGGCCGGCGTCCAATGTCACGATTTCTACGAGTGCTCGGTACAGATGAGGAACATCCAATCGGAGCACGTCTCCAACGGTTCGCCGAACGTCGGTTATAATTTCGTGATCGGTGGCGATGGGGACATATATGAAGGTCGCGGTTGGTACGTGCGCAACTTCCATCGCGATCACAGCATCGGGATTTGTTTCGTCGGGAATTATGTCTACGACGAGTTGACCATCAATATGGTGGACGCTCTGGATAAGTTGCTGGAGAACGGGGTGGAAATAGAGGCGTTGCCGGCAGATTATTACATCATAGCTCATAATCACACGTACGCCACTCTTAGTCCGGGACAGAATGTCTACAAAGTGCTCAAGGGACTTCCGAACTTTTATAAGGACGTACTACCGAGTCCGCGTAATTGATACTTTTTTTGTTTGTTTCGTGATATTATGTCGTAATTGTAATTACATTACCATATTTTAAACATGGCTGTTGATTTTGATGTGTGAAGTAATATTTACGTGTCGACCAAATACATATTACATAATTTTAAATACATCTCTATGTCTTCCTATTGTTTTTTTTTTATTATACAATATATCTCTGTTGAATATGTACATCTTTTTCTTCATTACTCTAACCGTAACAATCCAATTAGAAGACAAACATAGACACATGCCGTAAAGTGGGGCAATTCCGATCAGTTTTATGTACACTGTTGAAAATATTACGGTGTTGGCGTTAATTTTGCGCTAGTCAAATATTTTAGTGTTGATTTTTACAAACTTTGCCAGACGAGTTGACTACGCGTATTTAATAGAACAGAAATGACTAGAATTTGGTGTGAATTCTTTGTTCAGATATGAGGATTTACTATTTTTTCTAGACATTCAGAAGCATCAACCAATGAGAATTTTTCCCTCGGATAGAATATAGAAACCCCACCTAATCTAATATGGTATTGCATTATACGCACCACCTGCATTGCACGTGCATCTGTTTTCGTGTTTGTTTCTGCGTATTAACATATCCAAACAAACCACCAAATGTGACTGACCTGCAAAATGTAACCTTGTGTTATTAAACGTTAATTCCAGTGGGCATAAAAAATTCAACATCTTAAAGATGTATTGGGAACAACTATTTACGTAATTAGTCAGATTTGAATCAAATAGCATAAACATTCGCTTAATTTTATAATGTTCTCAAAATTCATTTTAAAATTAGTACGTTTAGTTGAAACCAAAACTTGTGAATGAGTGGTTCTGTATAATTTAAATTGAGAAAACTCTTAAAGAGATAATATTATAGCACTAAGAAATAGGAGTTGCGTATTAAAAAGACGTTGTGTTTAGAAATCGGTGTTAAAATCATCCAATAGATCGCAGTCATTTAGTTAAACAGCTAGTAAATTGTCTAGTCTAGATCAAATAAAATGTGACTCGAAGTATATTCATAATTCCACGTGTTATTGGACAAAATAACCCCCTTAGCAATAGACAATACTTGACTATTTTGTTCGTGGCAAATTTAAACTTCTATAGTTCTCGACAAAATACACGAAAACAGTGTGGACCTCTCCTGACTATTAAATTAGTCAAAAAAGTGTTAAAATTTTCAACAGTGTACTATTTCTGAGCTGCAATAATTATTATTGATCGCAAAAAATTGAAAAAAATCATATATAATCATACATCTTTTAGCTAACATACATCATGTATATTAACCCAAATGTATTTAAACACTATTTTTTTTTAATACATCAAGCGTGATCGGTTTTGCCCCATAATAGGGGGCAATTCCAATCACCCATCTATTAGGTAAATCCAATAACAAAAATTTGAATTTAAAAAAAGGAAACTTACGAAAATAACAGAAAATATGTATTATAGAAATGGCAAACAGATAAATAATGACATAAACTATAATAATTCAATAAACTAAAACAAAATTTCATTCAACGCGCTTCTCTCTCAGTTCAAAAACATACCTTCCCCTTCTATAACCAGCTGGATAATTTGGTTTTTGGAAATTTCCTAAATTTTGTCAACTTGGAGAAATACAAAAGTCATCTTTTCTCTTCCTTAGAAACCACCGGTTCTTTAAAGTATTCTGAAGTAATAATAATAATAATAATAATTCATGCCTTGCATTGCATCCCCCAACAGCTTTCGCCAATTACAGGGTAATGAATATGGCACCCTATTATTTTCTGATGCTTTCATAATGGACGAAGTGCTCTATTTTACTGTCCTGATAGCGCTTTGGAGGTATTTGGAGTTATATTGCTGTCTCCCGCCAGGCCATACTTTTTTTTATATTTTCTCACCATAATTTTCAATAAAACCAACGTAGAAACATGAGTAAGTCATATTTCTACGTTGTTCTATGAGCATGTTCTTTGTCTCTTACTTTTTCAAACTGTGATCGGTATTACCCATGAGGTGTTAATTTTCCCTTACTCTCTTGTTAATCCACACTTCATAAAGTCAAAAAAAAAACGGTGAAGAATGAATGACAATTGATTCTTTTCACCTTATCCCTTTTCGAAAAATTCGCTTAGTCCTAGTGGGATTCCCCAGTAGTAGTTTGTTTCCATCTGTATGAAATGTTACTCGTTGTCATTCCATCGAAAATTATTTTATTTATTAATGCAATACTTAAAAAGCCAGTTAGTTATCTTTGTTATAATCAAAGTTTATTAAATGACTGTTGCAAAACTCTCTTATCCTTTCCGTAGATACCAGACTAAATAATTACCGTAAAAGCAGGATTGATCGATTTTACCCCATACGATCGAATGTGCCCCACTCTACGGTACATACCTACACTAAGGAAAACAGTTCAGTGAATTCAGCACAAGACATAGTATAGTCACTTTTATATTGGTCCACAAGAAGGTAGTATCGAAGAAACCAGTTATAGGTACTATATCTGATTAAAACGTTTATGTTGCGTTAGCATTAACAATAATTAGTGTTGATTTATGTGCGAAAACATGCTAAAATAACATATCACTTACAGCAAACATTACACGGAATTCGTTAACTAAATATTATTGAGCTAACCAGAACCTGAACCCCCCACGAATCGACATGAAAAACTTACAAGGGAAGATTTCGAACCTAGAAATTCAAAAAATGAACTAAATAATTACTGTTCACCCTGTACTCCACTTAACCAATACTACACGAGGCTACCTATTCTAAGTACTATACTATATCTAAGGGTGATTTCAATATGTACGACAAACTTTAAGAGCTGATTCCTGAGGGTATTTTGATCATAAAAGTTCATATGAGTATATGTCCAAAACGGTTTGGTTTTAAAGTTATTGAATGTTTAATAATAAATTATGAACTATGACTTAACACGATATAATATCAACGTTGGTTCTTCAAAACTATTGTGTTGAGAGGGAATTATTTATTTGTCATTTCAATATTTGTCAATAGTTGTCAGAGTATTCATTCAGTTTATTGCCAGTTTCTGTTTTCTAAAATGAATTACACGAATGCTGAGATGTGTGATATGCATTTCGTTTACGGTCTTGCCAATGGAAATTCGCGTGCTGCTAGATGTCTTTATGAAGAATGATACCCGAACCGTATCATCCCGCATCATTCAATATTTGCCCGTCTTCACCAACGTCTTAGTGAAACGGGAAATTTAAAAAAAACGGACGACTGATAACGGGGACCCATCTACAGTGAAAATTGCACAAGTTGAAGAAATGGTACTAAATGAAATTGAGGAACATCCTATTATACTACAAGCACCAGAAAAATTGCGTTTGCTTTACACATTAGTCAGGTCACAGTTTGGAGACTATTGAAAGATCAACTGTTGTATCCATAACACATTCAACAACTGTTGTATCCATAACACATTCAACTGGTGCAGGCACTTTTGCCGGCAGATTTTCCGCAAAGAATGGCTTTCTGTCAATGGATGCAACACAAAATCACACAAAATCCTGACTATTTGGCTCAAATATTCTTCACCGACGAGGCTACTTTCTCTAGAAACGCGATTATTAATTTTCACAATAATCACATATGGGCCGAAGAAAATCCGCACGAACTAGTGAATACCCGTCATCAACATCAATTCTCTGTCAATGTGTGGGTCGGAATTGTTGGAGATCACTTGATAGGTCCACATTTTTTACCGATGCGGTTAAATGACGAGGTATACCGCAATTTTCTTGAAGAGGAGCTACCCCTACTGCTGGAAGAAGTTCCGTTGCAATTAAGATTATAAATGTATTTTATGCATGACGGTGCTCCAGCGCATTTTAGTTTAGTTGCCTCGCGAGTTTTTGGACAATACACTATGCAGATCGGTGGATAGGACGGGGAGGTCCACAACCGTGGCCTCCTCGTCTCCAGACTTAAATTCTTTGGACTTTTTTCTCTGGGGTACCTTAAATCATTAGTTTATACGACTCCCATTGAAAATATCGATGAACTGAGAAATCGTATTATCGTAGGTTTTCAAACAATTCGAAATACCCCTGGTATTTTAGAACGGACTCGCCTGTCAATACGACGGAAGATAGAAGCTTGTATTGCAGTTGGAGGCGCTCATTTTCAACAGTTAGTATAAGTTAATTTTGTTTTACTAATTATTTTTGTTATTTATAATAAAAACATTAATTATGTTACTTACTATTAAACATTGTACAACTTTAGAACTAAGCGATTTTGAACATATGTTCTTATGAACTTTTATGGTCAAAATAACCCCAGGAATCAGCGCTTAAAGTTTGTCGCATATATTGAGAATCACCCTGTATAGCGTAATCACTTTTATATTGGTCCAAAACAACTTACAAGGAAAAGCACAAAAGTGTATCTCTCCGATTTTTATAAAATGCGGTAGGAAATGTAGAACATCGAAAAATATTTGACACGTATTTTTTGTAGCGTCGCATTTTTTGGTTTTATGGGGTGTAATAGGGACTCAAAGTTACCCACAACCAAAATGTCCGGCTTTTTTATTTGAAATACCGTTTATAATTCAATAATACTCAAAAGAAACTAAAATATGTTGTTAAATATGTACATAATAATAACAATATAATATGTAATGTGTATTGTATTACTTAAACAGAAGTTATACAGACATTATAAAATATTAATCAAAACTAAGGTGCATTCCATTTAATTACGGTTTACTTTTCGTCGAAAAGCATGTACTTAAGAAGAAAATAGTCTTCCGGCAAAACAGCACGCTACTTTCAATTGAAATAAACACTTTTCTGAGAAAAGGTATTCTTTTCGTTGAACCAAAAGGTATAAAACTTTTTATTTAATGCAATCTCTTTTCTCAGTGTATTTTGACAAAATTTATGGAACGACAGAAAATTAAAATCTGCACATATAAAAAAACAACGTATATTTCTAATTTCATATAATTTGGTGGCATCTAGAGGCATTTATTAAAAGTAGTCAATTGAAATTATAAAAACTAGTTGTTATAATTATATAATTGTCAAAATAGGTACCAACTGGAGTGGGGGGAGCGAGGTTTTAGAATTAGGGTGACGATATTATAAAAAGCTAAGTTGGCACTTTAAACCAAACTCAAACAAACACCCCTCAAAAGGGGAAAATATAATAACTTTGAACTGAGTGCATGGAATTAGCCTCTGATTTTTTATAGAATGCTTGTAATCAGTCACTTTTTGGAAGCTGATAGCTTAACTGGGAATAATTTGATCTCTCCGAATAAGTAATTCCTGAAAAAAAAAAATATTCAATCTTTCCACCCTCATGCGAGTATCTTGAAAGGGTTTCATTAAGTATTTGAGAAATAAATCTTACTAGTACTCAATTATTAAAAATAATTAAAAAAAACAAACAGTATTTGAGTAAAAGTTTAACTAATAAACACAAACATACGAAATAGGCAAATATAGGTACATACGTCTTTTACGCTGTACTTGGAGAAACCGCTGTATGTTATGCTATAGGATCTTTCCGATAAAAATAGGAATATTGTAAATCGTTTTCCAGGAACCGTGTATGCAAACATAAACAAATAAAATGTGCGAGCGTATGCGACTGTCAACGTAATAATTTACTTAAAATAGATTCTTTGTAATATGTAGGGACTGTGTGCGCAACACATTGCGTTGAACAAAAAAAAATAATATGCGCACCAATATAAGACCAAATGCAGTATGGATCACCGAAAACGTGCGAAAGAGATTTTCAATCTATTTAGGGAATATTTTCGCTTGAACTGTGAACTGCTACCATGATGGTTTGATCTTTTTCTTGCAGAGAATCTTGGGCAATATCCAGCATTAGAATTTAAACATGGGAAGGGAGCGGATCGCCTGATATTCAGCACATTAGGTAAGTAATATAGTATATTATTAATTAAAGTAATATAGACCAATATGTCAGGCTGTACTCCTTCTTAAATTCATTTAATTTGAAAATCTTTATGCAATGAATTATACAGGATGTCTTAGCGAGACTATTCGTTAAAAGTTTATGCGGTTCTAGCCAAAATAAAAATTTGGAATCAGATATAATCAGTTACATTCTCTTTAATTAAAATGTTTACGGATTTCTATCGTCTTCCGATTATACCAGAAGTCACCTTTCAATTTGTTATTTTAAAATGAACACTCAGTATATTTTTACATATTTGGATTTACCTATTTTTAAGCTTTATAACTACCTTTATTATTTTACTCAATTTGAATATAAATGCATCACATTGAATATAACATAACTTCCTATATAAGCAAGAAGATTATGTATTTATATTGAGAATAAAATTTGTTCAGTTTTCCAAATCCGTGAATTTGTTAGACGAAACAATTTTTTTTGTTCAAATGTAATCAATATACTAAAATCATTATAAACATATAATATTTTGACAACAAAAATAATTATTTTAGATTTGAGTAAATAGATTTTCTCAACTGGATACTATCATATTCATGCCTTAATAATCTATGTACATTTGATAGAATTATATGGAAAGTATTATTTGAAATATTGCCATTATTTGCTTCAAAATATAAGTATATTGAACTGATAATACTTACTGCTCTTAATCTAAGCATTTCTACTATTAAAGGTAATAATTACCTACTAATTTTGTGTCTGTAACACCAAAAAACCTCGTTAGGGGAAAATTAATAAATAAAGAAATATTATGTAATTAAATAAATTTACTGTCATACTTTGTAGTTTTACAATGTTTGGGAGAAGGTAGCGTATCGGGGTACTCCAGGAGTGCGCACGGGATATTGATGCGTAGAGGTATAGATGTTATGCGTATCTGTCGTTGCGATCGGTGTTCTCGGGATACTTTCCACTCAATGCCTGGGCCTGGTATCTAGTCGGCGTTGGTTACTGATATAATTTCAGTCAGTATAATAATTTGCTGGTATTACCTACTGAAGACTAATAACTAGTAAATACCTACATATGTTTTTTAATGTACACACCTACCATGCTCATATTATCGACACAATGGCGCTAAATATTATGTCAAAGTTTTTTAAACCAGTAATCCTTTAGTATTAGATAACACGTACGTACTTGCCTTCAAATATTTTAATGGTAGCATCTGTGCATCAGCCCCATTCCATCCCATTCTCTAAGTAGCTGTGAAACGGCTGGGGTATCCATTTAGATTTACTTACACTAACAACCAACAACACTGTTCGCTCAATCAATCAAAAAGTGACGCCAAGTAAAGCGTATGCAAAACTCCCTAAACCTCCCTAAAAAAAGAGGGAACCAATGACAGATAAGTTTTAGTGCAATAAATAGTGGGGTAAAATTCGTTTCAAATGTTTCAATATTATGGTTTTTTATGTTCTCAGTAACTCAAAACATTTAATAATTTTATATAGTAATTCATTATACCAAACGTATAAGGAATTTTATTTTGAATCTACAGACTTTCTCACTATGATTGCATAGATTTATTCCTTACAACAATAACAAAGTTTATTTGGAGGAAGTATACTTCAATGCAAATATTTATACTATTTGTTCTAAGAGTATATTGTGTTTTTTTTTAGAGAATTTACTCTTATGTTCTAACTATAACAAGATTTAGTTCGTTTAAATATACATTTATTAAGTTACGATTTCTGAATAAATAAAAATATTCATATTGATAATAGATTTTTTTGTGTGTGTAACAGACATTAATTCAAAAAATAAAGACAACACTTTATTTTTGAGATGTCGGATTCAGAATATGTTAAACAACATCTTGGAGTATGTTTTGACGCCGAGAAGAGCTGTCTACATTGTCGCCATCTCACTGAGACACCCTGTATATCATCGTATTCTAACTATTCGGAAGAAGCACACATTTCACAATAATATATTATGTATTATCTATCTGTATATAATATCTATTAAAAGATGTATTTGGAAAATCTAGTCGGAACAGACCTTTAATACACTTGAATGACACTTCAATGATTTATGATGCAACGACTTTCTGATGACAGATTATGACGCAAAATAAGCAAGCATTGATAATGTTATACATTGAGGCTTTACACAAGGATTTAGTTTATGTACCATTTAAAAACTAAACTCGCTGACGGCGTCACGAAAATATCAATCTTTGCATAAGGTCTCTAGAAGGCTTTAAAAATCGATGTGATGGTGCAATATTTCTTATCAAAGATTTTTTCGTAATCCAAAGTAAAGTTTGTATTTTGATTGATTAACAGGAGATAACTCGATCACTAGAAATGTGTTTAAAGTATTTGTAAAGCATTGTAGAAAGGATTATAACGAAACCAAAAAAGAATTCAGCGCAGATGAAAATCGCGTTAAATATTGAGTTAACAATTTGTAATCACTTAAATGTTAAATCAACAAATAAGGCTTCCTGTCAACGAGCCGCAAATGTTTGAGTTGGTGGTTTTCAAAATACCTGCTCAAGCGTTGTGTGAAAAATCTCACATTTTTAACACACCATTTCACATTCCTGCTCAGAATTTATTTAAACGCCATTACTTTTAACTATTTTAATGTAAGACTTGTTTCATACTTTGTTTCGTTTGACACTGTCAATACTTGAAGATGTACTGATTAAATTTAGAAGTTCAGCCACAGCGAACCACACCAAAAATGAAGATAAGAATAAAGCAAACGTGTAGGGAAGGTGGGGCAAGATGGGAACATTAAGCTTTAGAACACTGCATCAGGATTGCAAATTGATATACAAGGTTCTAAGTATGCTTGTTGTAATCTTTAAACATTTATCTGCTGATTGATGAATTTACAATTTTTCGATGGGTACTCTTGATGTTGTGAGAAAATTTTGAAAAGAAATGTGTAAATACCATGGGGCAAGATGGGGTTCCAGGTGAGTTAAGAATGGGTCGTACCATAAATCTAGGTAATAGGTAAAAAAAACAGTAGATTCTTAAAATATTCTTAAAAACATGCAGGAACAAAGCTTAAATTTTTTAAAGGGGAATTACTTGAAATAAAAAAAAATACAATAACGATAAGAATATTAAACTTAATCTTCACAATTGAGACAATAGAAGACGAACTCATCCACGTTATTCGCACAGTCTCCATGTACCCAACCTCGCCATCCATGGCATTGTATCAATACTTCCCCTTACAATACTAACATTGAGCGTCATCTTCCTCAACAGAAGACCTTGATTATTTCCTTGGCGTTTTCTAAAAATCTATCTCTTTTCTTTCCTTACAAAGTTCGGCTTCTTGATCTCTTCTGTTTTCTTCTTTGTCATTTTTTTTCCTTTAACTCTTCCTCAGCACTTATAGTTGCCTTAGGTATTCTCCAGCTTTCTATTTTCTTGTAGCAGATTTTTATACGTAGTGCTTGTAAAGATTGTTGCCTTTCCCTTGTTACGCTTTGATTGAACCTGTACTTTATTCCTAACATGAGAAATAGGCATTATGTCTTCGAGAAAGCATAATGGCATATCCAAGCATAACGGACCAGACTGAAGAGTAAGATAATGATGTCCCCATGTTGCCCCATACCAATAGTCCCATCTTGCCTCTTTGGGACATTCTCTGGTTATGTTATAATAACATATTAAATATTTGAAATAAACAAATAACACACTATAGAAAATACATGCAATACATGTCAATTAATAAGCACAAAAAGTGTAGTTGTAAATAATTTACTTATGCTTCCGATACTGGCCGTTGAACTCACCATCAAAATAATAATGAAATTCTGGAAATTGCAAAGTTCACGCACAAACAGCAATAACTTTGTTATTACGACTAGTAAAGTTTCCTACATTACAACAAACATAAAACAGCACTTGTCAATATTAGGACTGCCATTATTTGACAGATGCTTACTGCCGTTTTGTAGATAAGACGATGTCCCCATCATGCCTCGTGGCCCCATCTTGCCCAACCCTCCCCTATATCCATAAGCAGAAAATAGCTAGTTCGAGTTCATAAGAACTTTGAGGGCATAATACAGCGAGGCATAGAAAGAAACGGCAGAATATACATAACAACGTACTGTAACGTTTTTCTATTCTTAAAACGTTGTCGGGGTTTAGAGAAATACACAGGCGATATATTTAAATTAACTTGATTTGTTAACTCACTTACGAACCACTTAAAATCTATTAAATAAGATCGAAATAAACACTAAAATTAAATCACTTACTACGTACTTAAAAATGCTTATTAATTAAATCACTTAATTACTAATGTTTTAATTTATGTAAGCGATTTATTTGCACCGATATTTATATCACACGTACTAATTCGCTCGTATTTATCTCCACTCGTTTTCCGCACTATTCAACTGGTATCGACTAACTGGCTGACCAATAACCACGCGTTATTTTATATCTGGCGCCGGGATTACGAGATTATTCGGGACACATCTAGGGCGTGTTTCTAGATTCAGAAGAATAATCACGAATCTTCGACCCGGTACTGCCCTCTGTCATTCCTCGTACGTAATTCTTTCTTCCGCTATGTTAGCGCCATCTAGGGGCGCCTATCGAAGCCGCCAGTTTAAAAATTGGCGTTCGTTACAGTATTTAATCCGTATTACACAAGTAACAATTTTAAATTGGCCAATAAATTGCGCAATAAATAGCTAGGTGTAAAACAGCCTTTAGAAAGCTATTGTTTGAAGTGAAGTTTAGGTGAAGCTTATAAACCGAAACCTCCATGACTCATCCGTTGTCCTTATTGGTTTATACTGTGTAGCAGTGAAGGGCTATTATATAAGGGCAGGGTGTGATTCCCGATCTTCACTGCAATATGTTTGGCAACATAATAATAATAATAATACATATTTATTCAGCATGCCAATCTAACATTGGTTTGAATCGTCATACAAAAACAAAATTACAAAAATATATAAAGTATAAGGACGTCATTTACAACATATAATATATCACATAAAAAAAAAACTATACAAAAATGAACATGAAGTCTATTCATTTACGTATTCGCTAATGGTATAGAATGTCCTCTCCAATAACATCTCTTTTACGCGTCGTTTGAAAAGTTTAGAGCAACCAATTGACCGTACCTCGCTCGGAAGACTATTACAGAGTTTTAGACTCATTAATACCGAAGATCTTTTTGTTAGTGTTAATTTGTGTTGTGGAATTGTCATAACATTTAATTGTCTAGTGTTGTGCGAATGTATTGTCTTATACGATTCAAAATCATGTATGTGTTCCTTAATGTATGTCAATGCTTTGTAAAAATAATGCAGGGAAAGGTCAATATTTTTTTATTTTTAAATGTTTCTCTACAACTGGCTCTATAAGGCAGATTGAAAATTAATCGTATAAAACGTTTCTGTAGAATAAAAACACTTTCCCAGTTGGTGGCTACGCCCCAGATAATAACATTGTAGGAAAGCACTGAGTACACCAATGAATAATAAACGTTTATTAGATCTTGCTGTTTTAGGACATTCTTTAATTGTAACCATTGCATAATAGGTTTATATACACTATCTAGCTGGTTTTCCCAACTGAGATTTTTATCTAATATTACACCTAGTACAGACGCGTTGTTAGTAAAGTTTTTGTTTATATTTGTGATAGGCTTCCGTATATGAAAATTAATGATTTTTGTTTTTTTGTTCTTTTAAAATCAGTCTATTTTTACTACACCAGCCCGTCACCTCTTCAATAGTTCTTTCAATTTTGTAATTAATTTCATCTAACGTAGTGGCCTTCACAATTACAGAAATATCGACAGCAAATAAAATAGGGAGCCCGCAAGTTATTCTTTCCGGCGGAGCATTGATGTGTAATAGGAATAACAATGGACCTAAAACTGAGCCTTGCGGAACACCTACATCAATGTCAAATTCAGGTGACTGTTCATTTCCCAATTTAACCACTAGTTTTCTGCATTCTAAAAACGACAATAACCAATCTAATGGAAACCTTTCTAAATCCCATAGCATACAGTTTCAACTGTGGCAAATTTTGATGCATCGGTTTAATCCCTATTTATAGATGTTTACGCGCCAATATGATATTATTTTAGTTTCCGCAAGAAATTAAAGATGAATACCTGAATCAGTGGCGGCTCGTGGTCGGAAACGTAGGGTGTTGACAAAATCAAAAACATGCAAATTTTTAACTAAAATCCAATCATTTTTTTCGTACATGTCTTTTTTAAATTTTTTTGTAAAGTCCCTAAATTTGCCCTTTGCAGTTTGCGTCAAATTAAGCTCTGGTTTTGCTCTGCCCATACTTTTAACTTGAATTTTTTGTTCATAACTAAACGAATTAAAATTGTCTTTCAAATATTGCACTGTAAAACTGTTCGCATCCATAGTTCTTACTTATATATTGTTTAGTGTTTACTTACAATACAACTTTGTTTGTTTTGTGTGCATTTCATTATCTTTTTTACGTACTGTATATTTTATTTCATTACTTGTTTACGTACTATATATATTCTTTTTTGTTTGTCGGCCGCACCAAAGCGCATTAGTGGCGGCTTTTTGCAGAGGGATTTAACGATGCGGCGTAGTTTTTAACTGCGGCTGCGCTGTTGCCAATTTATTTTTGTTTTTCTAAAAAAATCAATTATTATTTGTATCTTTGAGGGAAATGTACGTTTTTTTGATAACAGTTAAAGATTTACGTGTTTAAGTTTGTGATTATGGACAAGCAGAATATAGTTTTAGGTTACTATTAGGCATATCTGTATTAAACTTATACTTTTATCCATATATAGGGTTAGATGAAAACAGTATTTCTGAATCTCGCCCTAGGGTTGCTAGCAATGTAATACTGCTCTCTTTAATATGTATATGATTATAAAATGACATTGTTGCAATAAAGGCATTATTATTATTATTATTATTATTATTATTATTTATGTGCACGGGTTTGGGCATATTGTCTAATTTCTTTTTTTTTACAAAGTTAAATTTAAGATATTTATAAATTAACAAATCACAATCAACTTTTATCATATAACAATTCTTTGAAAATCTTCTCATACCTAAAACTAAAATATAAAATTAAATTTAATACGGACCTGTATTAATTAGTCATCTAAACTGCACGAGTGTAATTAAACATTGACCACTGGCTTAATATCAGCAACAAATTAATAGATTAATATATTAAAATTTTTAAATTCCAAGCAAAAGAAAACAACATATGTGAGCCACCCGATAGATATCTATATCACACTGGCTCTCTCGCCCGCACGTACGAAGCAGAGAGCCAGAAAACAAACAAAAAACCTGGCAACAAATCCGTCCAATACGGAAAAATATAGCAATAGTGAAATAAATAATATAATGTTATATATAGTCACGAAAATTCTTAAAGTATAAAGAAATACACCGTTATCCTAAAATATCAAAACAACTTTCAAATGAAAATAACATTAAATTAAGAAATTTATTCAGATAATTGTTTTTTTTTAAATAAAAAACTACAGCAGTATGTTATTAATAAATTAAAATAATTGCGCACCCTTAGTTTCATTATAAAACTGTCACAAACAAACAGTATTAGTTCTTATGGTAGTTACGACCTGTGAACGGTGAGTCATTCATAAACAAAACATATATAATATAGTTTATCCGTAAAACACGATATCTGAACGTTGATGTCGATCGATTTGTTAACGTGACCCGAGAACGCAACAAAAGAGAGCACAGGAGCACACTCAATTTGTGCAGCGTTCATATGGAATCTGCCGTATCCCTCCCTACCTTCGCTCGTCCTTTATGCGGCTAGACATTGGATAAAATCAACGTAGTCCCGCCTACTCGACGCACGTGCTCCGTCGTCGGTCGCTTGTTCGCGGTGTACATACGTATGTATAGAAAGGAACGTCGCGTTGTTTATTCGTTTCGTTGCGTTATATTTCACGAATATATTAAGATCGAGTAATAGATTTTATTAATTTGTAATCGAGGATTTGTTTAGGGGGTTCACGTGCTCATGTGCTCCTATACAGGAACCGCCACTGGGTTTAGTCCCTATTTATAGATGTTCACGCACCAATATGATATTATTTTAGTTTCCGCAAGAAACTATAAAGATGAATACCGATCCGTGAAAAATCCCCAAAAAAAAAAAATAAATAAAAATATTATTTCCTAATAAAAATTCACATTTTTTTTTCCTTCAACGTTCTTACCGTCTTGACATTTTCGATATTCCAACACAACACTGCCGCGCCGGGACTTTTTTTCCATAATCGCAAGCTCATTCCGAATGTCATTAAAAGGTGCAAATTCGCAAATTAATTACCCATGGTTGCCGATAATAAATAAAAGTCGCGATGTTTCGCCATTATGATAATTAGCGAATGGAGGCGACTGACGTCATCGGAAAAGACCAGTTTCGTTAGTCTTTTGTATATACACTGTAGTTGTTTACCGCGATACGCGCGGATCGGCCGCGATTTCTGTATCGTGTTAAAGAATACACGATGAATCAATACGAACGATAGAGTTGTAACACAAAAAAAAAATATATTAAAGCCATTGCATCGTATAAATCCATTTCTACATGTATATAATACCTGCTACTAATAATGTAATACAAATCGTCTTCCGGGTTATTAAAGTGATTTATCAAAATAAGTTGTAATAGCAAGAGTATGTATTTATCTACATATACATACATACGAGCCTACAGAGAGAGAGTTATCTACGTCAGTGATTTCGTCGTAGTAGGATAGCGAGGTTGTTGCGGTGCTGCGGGCAGAAAGAGGTGCTGCGATCAGTCGACGAGCAGCGTATAGCCGTCAACAACGCGTCAGCACGTCGATTTCCCCCATTAGCATGGTGTCGGACGTCTTGGTCGACTTGGAGAACGCGCCCAATCGCCATCATGATAACCAGAAGACGTCGCTGGACGTCAGTAAGTACCGCGTGGAGAACGTGGAAGAGGAAGAAGAAGAGGAAGAGGAAGGGGAGTGCGAAGACGCGTCCAGTGTGTCGTCCGCGGGATTAGACTGTGACAATAGTGGCGCGGTGGTGCTACAAGACGCGCGACACGACAGAAGTCCGTGTTTTCAAAATATCGAAGTGTCAAACTCGAGTGACGTGCACTTCGGCAACAAGACCATCTATCAGGGACCAGTGACGATCAAACAGATCTTGTACACGAATCCGAACAATAGTGACGAACAATCTGCGAGTGGTGGCGTCGGCGAGGGGACGCTACCCATCGCCAACGGGACCCAAAATAATAGTAATGGATTCGCTGGGGATTACGTTGCGGATCGGGGAGCCGCGAAAGATGGTACGGCGGCTTCTGCGACTAATAACAGCAATTGGACGGGGAAAAGTAAAGGTAAACAGCGAATGACCTCGACGATCAGCTACATTTATATATTTTATACGTTATTGGTTATTGCATACATACATGCATCCAAGGTATATGTGTACATACATACAATGCAATAGATTTCTTGGAATTCGTGAAAATAAAGTTATTTATTTGACCTGCCCGCGAGACTCAGATAAGCAGTTTAGAGATAAGGATGTTCGTTTCGTAAAATATCCATCGAAAACGCAGCTATTATAATAATAAACTTGTATCAGTTTTCAAAATTTTAACCTTCTCGTTTGTCCATTCGTAGTTTGTCGAGTTTACATCAAAATTTATACAGGGTATTCCACGTAACTTGTTCATTAAAAGTTTATGATGTTCTATTATTTACTTATATTTGAGATTTTGGCACCAGTATCTGTTCGATTGGAACTATAAATGTAAAATACCTTAACCAGAATATCACTTCCGGTTGACCGGAAATAGATGTCAACTTTCTTATTTTAAATGGAATGATATAATTTTTTATTCATTTTTGGATTCTACAACTATAAATACGTCAGTTTTCATTAGCTATTCCTATAGCTACATGTTGCCGTTTTTGAGTTATTTAAGTTTTTCTTCTTTTTTTGTCATAATCATTGCCTCATTGAGAAATTAATATCTCGGTTAATACTGCAAGTAGAGACTTCAAATTTGCTATGTTATGAATGTAAGTCCGGTACTTTTCAATGTCATACTTGATGATGTACTAAAGGAAATTAAAGTACTTACTAAAAAACTCCAAGTAGGGTACAGGAACATGCAGCCAGTGGAATTAGCAGAGAGTGCATTTGCTGACGACGTAATAATATATGCAAAGAACGAGAAAGACTTGCAAATAAACTTAAATCATTGGAATGCAGCGCTGAAGAAGAGAAATTTGAAAATAAACATTGAAAAGACGAAAGTGATGGCAATAGGTAAAAACGATCCAAAAGTAAAAATAGAAATAGATGGAAGAGATATAGAACAAATAGACACATTCAGATATTTAGGAGTAAACATACACAAAGATGGAAAAGAAGACAAGGAAATAAACACTAGAATAGAGAACACAACGAAGTTATACTATACACTAAACAGGACATTTATAAGAAACAAGAAAATATCAATTAAGACAAAAATAATTGTTTATAATACAGTGTTTAAGCCAATTTTGACATATGGAAGTGAAAGCTGGGTACTGAATAACCGAACGAGGAGCAGAATACAGGCTATTGAAATGAAGTATCTGAGAGCGGTGAAAGGAGTCACTCGAAGAGACAGGATAAGGAACGAGTTGATAAGGCAGGAATTGGGTGTAGAGCCTATCCTGGAGACTATTAGGAAACATCAGTTGAGGTGGTTTGGACATGTGGTACGTATGGAGGAAGAGCGACAGACAAAGAGGGTATGGCTAGCGAAGACAACACAGAAGAGATCACGAGGAAGACCACGGAAGTCATGGGACAGTGTCATAGCTGAGAGTTTGAAGAAACAAGGAGTAGAATGGAATGAAGGGATACGGATGGCAAGGAATAAAAAAGTTTGGGCAACATTTGTTTATGGTTGATGTATCGAAACTGAATTTAGTATCTTAACACCCCATGGGTAAATAAGATTATAGATATTACTCTAAGAAACGGTAAACATACTTTACATTCTAACATACAGGCTGTTCAAAACTAAGGAACGAAGTGACATATTTTCAAATGCAGAAAACTCAATTTTTTAAATAGAACACCATGTATTTTAATTCGGAATTAGGAAGTAAATATCATCCCCTATCACTTTATATGAGCATTCCCTATACCTATCTTTAATAGATTTTGAGATATGAGCGACTTTTTGTTAAACAGACCAAGTAGCCCTATCTTTAAATGTTTGTAGCTGGCTCTGAAATGGATTCACGTCAAATTCATGTATTATTTTTGAATAACTATAAAAGAATGTCTGTTCAAATAGTCATTTCTATTAATTATGCGTTGTACGAAAGTGTAATTACAATGATATACATAAACACTTTTGGCTAGTCAATGAATTTGACATTGATCCCATTCAGAGCCAGCTGCAAACACGCAAAGATAGGGCTACTTAGTCTATTTAACAAAAAGTCGTTCATATATCAAAATCTATTAAAGATAGGTATAGGGAATGCTGATATAATGTGATAGGAGATGATATTTACTTCTTAATTCCGAATTAAAATACAGGGTGTTCTATTTAAAAAAAATGAGTTTTCTGCATTTGAAAATATGTCCTATACCCTGTATGTCAGAATGTAAAGTGTGCTTACCGTTTCTTGGAGTTATATCTACATTCATAACATAGCAAATTTGGAGTCTCTACTTGCAGTATTAACCGAGATATTAATTTCTCAATGATGCAATGATTATGACTAAAAAAAAAAGGAAAAACTTAAATAACTCAAAACGGCAACATGTAGCTATAGAATAGCTAATGAAAACTGACGTATTTATAGTTGTAGAATCCAAAAATGAATAAAAAATTATATCATTCTATTTAAAATAAGAAAGTTGACATCCATTTCCGGTCAACCGGAAGTGATATTTTGGTTAAAGTATTTTACATTTATAGTTCCAATCGAACAGATACTGGTTCCAAAATCTCAAATATAAGTAAATAATAGAACATCATAAACTTTTAATGAACCAGTTACGTGGAATACCCTGTATATTTTTTTTTTAACAATAGGATATTTTTAAATCCTAATGCTAATAGAATGGAAATACTGATTATTTCTGCAAACAAAAAAAAAAACAATTTCATCTAGACACCGTATGATAAAAAGTATAGTCTGTCCATAGATGTAACGATTTGATTTATTCACCAGCACTCGAACTTCAGAAAAGAAGTGTTTGCACAATCTTTCGAACATGGGTGGTGGTTTACAGGGACATATTCATAAAGATTTATTTTTATTAAAAAAGAAAAACATTTAAGTTCGATTTTAAAATATACAGGGTGTATCAGATATAGAGGTAAATATAATAATATGTAGCAGCTGTAATCATATACAATCAAAAAGTCTTAATGCACAGGGGATCTATCTGTAAGCATTAACGAGAAAAAAAATATTTTATAAATGCCGTGGGCTAGAGCCGCACCTGTGCCCAACCTAAATGCTGTCCCGAGTATACCCCACATACCACTATCATTCAGCCATTACCGCTGTTAGTTTTGTGTGGATCGCCGCTTGGAGTGCAAGCCACTTCGAACGTTTCATTTAAATTCTTCCCGTCTCGAAAAAACGATCCTTTTCAGGACCATCATGATTTCATATAAAGAAAATCGAAGCTTGATGTATCGGCAAACGAGCGGGAATGTATAGATTCATTTTCGCGCGACATCATAGTAAAAAGGCGTGTTTGCAAATTTTCTGTATCTACATTTATTTCTGTGTAATTCGATTCAATTCATTTTGCGTTATTTGATTAAATAAATCCAAAAGAAATAACTCAGATTCATGTGGTACCGTTTATTAACAACTAACTCTCGATTCGACAAAGCAAAAGAAAATATTTACGTTTTTTGTAACTACTAAAGTCGCATATCCGGTGAAACTCGAACGTCTTATCAGAATATTAGAAATAATACTTTGTAGACTTACGTAGAATGCTCTTAAGAAATAAGGAATGTTTATTTTATAAAAAGAAGGAATTTAAAATGCCTCAGTTTTGCTATTTTTACAAGGGCCTTTATTTATTCAGAATGACGTCAAATGAACTTACGGCATACCATTAAGAATAATACTAAATGAGTGCAATGCATTTATACATAATACCACGTTTAGCGGGTGCTTAACATGACGTTTCCTTGCATCAGGCCCGGACTAAAGAATTTTTGGCTCTAAATTTTACTTTTTTTTATTCTTTAATGATGAAATCCGGTTTCGGTGGGTTTGTGCTTTATATATCGTATAGTTAACACCCGAACAAAATTTACTTTTTTATTTGATACACCCTGTATACAATATACGTATACATATATCCCAACATACAATATTTCAAAAATTTTTACCATCTGACTACCAGAGACCACGGCGTTACCGCTGTTACACCCTGTATACGTATTTTAGCATATATAACCTACAGTAGTTAATAAAAACCAAAAAAGTATAGATAAAAATAGATGTTATAATGGAAAGATAAGCTTTATTGTCAGGAAAAAAAATCAAAGAATAGGTAAATATTTTTATTATATCCATTCACTACAATCAGGAAAAAAAAAACATAATAATAAAACCACATGATAACATTATTTAATATAGGTACATCGATACTCCAAATCCAATTAATCAATATCATCAGTATTGGTACTTTAACCTAAAAATTAATTGTTATATAAGTGTTATCGAAGAGATTAACTGAGTTATCTTATTTTTATTTTTTTTCCATAAAAATAATATATTTCTAATATCTTGACATTTTTTTTTATCGTACTCCAGTAGCATCCTGTATTTACATTAATTTTGACAGACATTGTTTATAAATAAAGTAAACATATATTGAGTTAAATGTCATCGCGATAGTCAAAGTTTGTTCGTTTGTTTTACGACGTTGCTAAGTCATGGAGTGTCTCCGCTAATATAAACAATATCATGTGCAAAATCATCGTAAGAATTCTTCTTCTGGTAAAATAGATTCCTGTAGTAAATGACGCTCTATTATGAAAACTATCTAAACTATTAAGTTTAGGTATAGGCAGTGTTATATTCGTTAGAAAGAAGCCTTTCAATTGTATCCGACGACATAGAAATATACAGGGTGTTATTCCATTTGAAAAAAATAATTTTGTATACACAGAGATTCAAAATGATTGTCAATTCCGCTCCTATAGATAGTAACAGGGTGTAGGTATATGCCGCGTGTTTGTAATGAAGGTTTGAACTAAGTCAGTGTTGGAACATAAGAAAGTAAACGGATCTGTCATAAATAAGGAAAACGTAACCTATATTTGAACTCGCATTATATAAACGACTATGGATTGGTGTTTCTGCTTGTAAAAATGAAATGTAATTAATTTAACTTTACTAAATTATGATTTTACAATTTAGTACTAACTGGTGTTTAACTAAATTTATTTATTACTTTAACTTATAACATACAATTAGTATAATTATTAAGTGACAAAACTGCATCTCTCAGTTCTTCTATAGTATGCATGCGGTTTCTATAGATCCTATTTTTTAGATAGCCGAACGTGAAGTAATCTAATGGGGTTAGATCAGGCGATCTTGGTGGCCATCTTTGTGCCCTAACGAACCTGTCAGCAAAAACTGTTGAAGATATTGGCAGGTTTGTCGAGCAGTATGTGCTGGAGCATTATCGTGCTGAAAATAACCTGCTTCAAGCTCATTTTCTTGTAACTCTGCAATAAACAATTCCAACATCTGTTGGTAACGTTGGGCTGTTACAGTTTCCTCGAAGAAAATTGGCCCTATTATTCGTTGCCTGGACATAGCTAACCAAACTCCAACTTTTACGGGATGCAATTGCGTTTCTCGAAATTCGCGTGGATTTTCTGCAGACCAGATACAATAGTTTTGTAAATTGATATAGTCTGTTAGATAAAACCAGGCTTCATCCGAGAAAAATGATTTGTTTAGCAAGTCAGCGTCCTTTAAATTGTTATTAAACCAATGACAATATTCCAGTCGCCTATCGTGATCTAATGGTAATAATTCCTGTACCGTAGAAACTTTATAGGGATGAAAATGCAACTTTCTTTTAACAGCTCATTGCGCTGAAGTGTATGATAAGCCTATAAAATTATAAAATGTAATAAACTATTTCACTTAATGTTAATATTGATTTTTTACCTGTTTGTTGAGCTAATTATCACAGATAAATTCCCTTATTTTCTTACAGTATTCAGAAATACTATTGTTGGTGATATTAGATGTAAATATAAACGATTTGAAAAAAAATTATAAGATAAATAATCGAAAGATACTACAACACGCACACCAATGTCGCTAAATGTCAAGAAAATTCATTTAATGTATGCAATTTGTATGTAGCCAACTTCGCTCATTAAATTGGTAATAAGTATGGATAAATTTTTCCGGAAAACAGTTTTTTTCTTACGACAATCATTTTGAATCACATGGTATGTGGGCTACTCTTCGGCTGGCACGAATAAAATTACCTCCCAATAAACACAGTTGAACGTATAGTTCAACCTGAGAATATATAATCAAAATCGCGATTCAGATTGTTAACCTTCTATTTGTGGGAGGAGCTGTACCGACATAATGGAATAGCCTGTATACGTTAAAATGATTTTGAGTTATAGAGCATTTGATCTTGAGTAACTTTTATTTAAAACATTTTTCGATTAAGTGTGTGAGTAAAGCGCGATCGATCAATGCCAGATATGTAAATTGCATACCATTTCAATCCTGTCGCATTCGTACTTTCTTTAAACTAATACCCACAACCGCATTAAATTGTGTGAAAAATTACAAATAAACCAGTTATGTTACTATGGTAGTGTTTAAAAAAAACATTTTTTTTTTCCTAAAATTCATTCAATTCCGATTAATAATTCCCTAATGGATTACGAACGTTTCTGCTGTAAAATCCAAATCTATACTCGACTCTAACCACTTATGTACTTATAAGAAAAGAAAACACCTGATGTGCATACTTGCTACTTTTCAATGTCGTCCTTCTAACATATATGATGTATACGCGTAAAATCAAGGTATAGAGTTGTCAATTGAGAATAGGTTATAGCAGCATACGTGTTCTTACGGTATTTATTTAAATAAATCCTCTACTTCCAAACCAGTTTTTTTACATATAAATACCACGAACACTCGTTAAACTTATAATCGTCTTTCAGCACTTTTATTTTCCTAAAGTCGAATATCTCAGGCCCGTTTTACATTATACTTAATTTAGTATGAAATTTTGTATAAAATTTTATTTTGAATTTATAAAGAAATTTACCTGCATGTCATACATAAAAAAAAATTACATCTGAAAATTGGTACAAAATATTTGAATATGTCTGTTTGATATTTAAAGTAAAAAATTTAGTATGAAAAAAGTTATGAAAAGGATTAATATTACCGTAAAATGGCTGACCAAGAAGTATTGCTGTTATGGCTATAATCTTTAAATGTAACTACGAGTATGATAGCTAGTCCCGTAAAATATTATGTAAAAATTGGATAAGTATGTGACCTGAAGGAAGATGCATTCTAAATTTATTAAATTCGGGATTAAGGACTGACGGTCCATTGTCGAACGATTTGATGAACTTTGGCAATTTCCTCATTGTCTAGATGATTTTGACGGACGTGGATAGACCTGGATCTGATAGATTTTACTTCTTCAATTATAAAGGCGGCAAATAGTCCTAGTAGTACTTTAGACATTCAGATGGTGATTAAAGACTTATTTCTAGTGTTCTAACTAAAACTTAAGCTACATCGATATAGATGAAGTTGCAGAGGAAAATGTTGAAATTTTGGTAAGGTGCAACGACCAAGTGGCAATAGATCTGCTAATTTTGCAAGACAAGTTGGGCATGAAATATAATTCTAAAAATAAAATGCCTTTTTTTGTATGTACATATCTATCTTTGTTTATAGATTATAAAACTGAGTATGTTCAACAAATTGTTATACAATCAATCAATTTTAACTTTATCTAGGGTAGTTTTGAATACTCAATCAACAATTCAACCTGCTAACATGACCACGACATTATTCCCAGATAACACGTAAGCTTACGATAAGCTTGCCACTTGCTTAACTTTACCTTGTCCAGACAAACTTAACAGTAAAAGGTTAATGCTGGGGTTAATGCAAGGTTGCGACAAAGTTATTATATCAAGGTACGGTGACTTCGTGTATTTCCGGAGTGATTCGGCGTCAATCGTTTATCGAGTATTGATTTTTTTTTGGTTTAACCGCCATTCCGCTATTCTGTCATCGACGCCATTATTTGTTGTGTCCAGTTGTGTTGTACGCGTTTGAGCTGTTTCAGTGTTATAATAGTTTAAAACATCATTCATGCAAAAGTAAGTATTACCTAATTTTATATCTTTTACTAGATATGCGTTGTTGCTTCAAGAATATCAATAGTTTATAATTCTACCGATGAATTGAACTGTGTCTGCCCCAATTTGCCCAACTATTGCATATAATTCTAACCTAATTTTCCTACACCATAAGCGCATAAGCCAATGCACTTAGTTTAAAAAAGTTATAGTTTATATTTGCTAACTAGATAGCTTGTAGTATAATTTGATTTTATATAATTCAGAAATTATGAATAATTAAATGTTTGAGGTTTTTTTCAGTTTTAATGACAGTGTAATAGGATTTTTCAATAAATTCAAAAATATACATATAAATTCAATGTTATAATTAATTGCACAAGAATATTATATATATATGTTGTATCTCTTATTTCAAGAAATCATTCTAATGTTATCCAAATATTTTTTAGGAACCGATTACAGTAATGAGCGTCACCAAATTAAATTAAACAAGGCGTAATGTGGAAGGTCTTAGAAGATTTTTCTTTCATAGCAGAGTGTTTAGAAACTAAAATGGATACGGTTTTAGGTTTGGCCTAACAGACTGCCGCAATACAACAGGCATTATATAGTAACTAATAAGGATTAAGAGGAGAATCAATTTCATAACTTATGAAATTCTTTTTCAGCGAATATAGAAGCTTCTATGACATTAGTAAACCATCAAATAGTTGAAAACTCTTCTTGGAGAAAAAAAGTTGGTGAGTAATTGATATTATTTAAATTATTACCTGTTTTTTTAAGTCCGAAACCATGTTCATTTATTGAATTAATTCCAACAAAAAATTTACAGATTCGATATTTGATATCAACCCATGGAAGGAACGTTAAGAGTTTGACATCAAACATCCTAAAAAAGCCACTAGAGGACAATATTGCGACAAATCATTCTCTAACAGGGAAAAGCTTAAAAAAACCCTTTCCAGAAGACTGAAATGCTTAAAATTATTTTGGTGAGTATTTTATTTAATAACCACTAAGTATAGTAAAATAAGATAGTTTGTATTTTGTAGTAATGAGGGAAACAGTTACTTTTCATAATATCCACGACGACTTGTCGACTCTTGAAAACTGGCCGTTTCCCTGTCTTCCCATCTCTGGTATTGTTTAATTTTTTAATAGTTGTCGTTTTTTTTATTACAGAGAATCGCGGCAACACGATGGCAACGGAAAATAGATTATAGTGTTGTTTCTATATAAATATAAAAACGCAATCTAAATATGTATATATAAATATGTAGAAGTTTTTTTTTTTTTATTATTAAATACTGAAAATTCTAATTTTATTTGAATGAATTTTACTTGATGCAAACAGATGTGATTTTGAAAACAATAAAATATTTTAGGAGACGATGGACGGCATCCGAAAATAATAAAAAGAACGCAAATTATATCTAATTTACTAAAATTCTCTCTGAGTTTTGTTTAGCAATAATTTTGTAAAAAACATTTTTGGAAACACTTGGAAGTTACATAAAGTTTATTTGTACGAAATTTATTTTGGTTTCAGCTTGCTGGTTATATCTTTCCTTAAAATATTTTAGTAATTTTCAAAGTCACATGAAGAAGAGGTCATATACCCAACTCCTTTCCTTGACTATAGCCAAGCTTTAGAGAAAGCTTATACAAACCTTGATAAAAGCTTACAACAATCAAAACAGAATAGGAATTGGGTATTAATTTCTTCATTTTCTTGGTTTTTAGGTCAAAAATATGGAAATGTACATTAATAAGGACGTTTCACTTTGATTTCAAAAGCTTTTTCAAGTATACATATAAAAATATAAATTGTAAATGGTGTAACTTATAAGTAAATTGTTTAATAAATGATAAAATCATAATTCAAAATTTATAGTAAACAATGTTTTGTTTATTAAATAAAAAAAAATGTATAGCATTTATAATTTATATTTTTACGTATATCTTGAAAAAGCTCTTGAAATTAAAACGAAACGTCCTTAATGTACATTTCTATATTTTTATGACCTAGAAACCAAGAAAAAGAAGAAATTAATATCCAATTCCTATTTTGTTTTGATTGTTACAAACTTTTATCAAGGTTTGTACAGGCTTTCTCTAAAGCTTGGCTCAACATTGTCATTCCAACTTTGTCATATCGTTTTACAGACAAGCTTATGGGAACCTTGCCATGGTAACCTTATCACATGCTTTTACAGACAAGCTTAACCTGTAACCTTACTTGGGAAAAACCTTGTCCTGTGTCAACTAGCAAGCTTGTCATAACCTTGCAGTAAGCTTACACCCTTGCCATAACAAGCTTGCTGACAACCTTTTTCCCTTGTCGGAACAACGTTTAAAAAGGCTTGTATTAACCTTAAATTGTTATCTGGGTTCTAAAATGGATGGTGATACAGCGATATACGATAGACAACAGAACTTCCTTATGCTTTGACTCAACTACAAACTACATCGTGTATTTTTGCGTTGTCTATGTCAACTTAGATTGAGCGATCTGTATTGTACGACAAACGCCGACATATCCCACTGGACTTAACCAACAATTCACATATTTGCGCACGCATATTTCGTTCGTAAAATTAATGAGAAAATAGAACAGGTTCTAAATATTTAGTACAATATTTCGTACGAAATTTACAAATAAATTTTTCTGTATGATACTCCTTGAAATATTTAATAACAAATTTATATCAAAGTTTCATACTAAATTAAGTATAATGTAAAACCGGCCTCACTTCGTAATTTTCAAATCGTAAATGTGTGCGCAAGTTTCTGATATGAAAAATCATTTTTATCCGACGATACACACAAAAAAAAATTACTCAATTTGAATATAAGTGCATCACATTGAATATAACATAACTTCCTATATAAGCAAGAAGACGATGTATTTTATATTGAGAATAAAATTTGTTCAGTTTTTCAAACCCATGAATTTGTTAGACGAAACAATTTTTTAGTTCAAATGTAATCAATATACTAAAATCATTATGAACATATAATATTTTCACCACAAGAATAATTATTTTAGATTTGAGTAAATAGATTTTCTCAACTGGAAACTATGATATTTATGCCTTAATAATTTATGTACTTTTGATAGAAGTATATAAAAGTATTATTTGAAGTAATGCCATTATTTGCTTTCAAAATATAAGTATATTGACTGATAATACTTACCTGCTTAATCTAAGCATTTCTAACTATTCAAGGGTATAATAATTACCTACTAATTTTGTGTCTGTAACACAAAAAGCCTCGGTAGGGGAAAATTAATAAATAAAGAAATATTATGTAATTAAATAAATTTACTGTCCTACTTTATAGTTTTACAATGTTTGGGAGAAGATGGCGTATTGGGCTACTCCAGGAGTGCGTACGGATATGTATAGATGTTATGCGTATCCGTCGTTGCGATCGGTGTTCTCGGGATACTTCCCACTCAATGCCTGGGCCTGGTATCTAGTCGGCGTTCAATCAGTGCAATAATTTGCTGGTATTGCCCACTGAAAACTAATAACTAGTAAATACCTACATATATTTGTTAATGTACACACTTACCATGTTCATATATTATCGACACAATGGCGCTGACTCTAAATAATATTTCAGTTTTTTAAACCAGTAATTCTTTAATATTCGATAACACGTACGTATTTACCTTCGAATATTTTAATGGTAGCATCTGTGCATCAGCTCCATTCCACCCCATTCTCTAAGTAGCTGTGAAACGGCTGGGGCATCCATTTAGATTTACTTACACTCACAACCAACAGCACTGTTCGCTAGTCAATCAAAAAGTGACGCCAAGTAAAGCGTATGTATATGCAAAACCCCCTACACCCCTCTAAAAAAGAGGGAACCAATGACAGATAAGTTTTAGTGCAATAAATGGTGGGGTAAAATTCGTTTCAAATGTTTCAATATTATGGTAATTTCAATTTGATATTTCATGTTTTCAGTACAAAACATTTAATAATTTTATATAGTAATTCATTATACCAAACGTATAAGGGATTTTATTTTGAATCTACAGACTTTCTCACTATGATTGCATAGATTTATTCCTTACAACAATAACAATGTTTCATTTGGAGAAGTATACTTCAATGCAAATATTTATACTATTTGTTCTAAGAGTATATTGTGTTTTCAGAGGAATTTACTCTTATGTTCTAACCAACAGATTTACTTCATTTAAATATATATTAAGTTTCGATTTCTGAATAAATAAAAATATTCAGATTGATAATAGATTTTTTGTGTGTACCAGTAACAATCACCAAGAAAACCGCTCGCATACCGATAAGGTTTCGCTAATTTTCTGCGAAATATTTTCTCACTTATTAATTAATTACACTTGAGCGTTTCTAACTCCGACAGCAGTACAGAAAATATTTACATAGTCCGCCTAAAGTAGTTACTTACATGCATACCAATACACGCACATGTTACGGATGAAATACAGCTTACATAACGTTTTACGTATTTGCACAGCTTAACGGCTGGATAATTTTTGCCCGAGTTGTGTAAACAAAAAGTATACGGATTCGAAATGTATTTCTAGGACAAGTGAGGAATTCGCAAGGCACCATCATTCCCTAGGGATGAATCAATTGAACGAATATTTTGATGCCGACTGTACTACTTGACCGCATAAATGATTTTCTTTTCGCAAGAAACCGCGATTAAACTATTCCATGAATCACGTGTGGAAAGGCGTGTCTGATCTTCATTGCATGTATTTCTTGTGTACCTACATATTTAAACACCTACCTTTGTTTTTTTTTTTTCTGTTACAAATGCGCAATAAATAATTGAAATACCTTTCATTGTAACGATACGATGGAAGCTTGATAACACCGCAGTTAGGTTTTGATAATTAGCACTTGTAGCACATACTCAACATATTCATGTGATTTTAATAAACAGCTTTAAAAACCATCGTGCTATTACTACAAAAAAAAGATAAATTTAATTCAAGTGTAGATACTTACATATTCTCTGTCAAATATTTTATGTTTTAACCTACGTCATCGATATTTGTCCATATAAAACAAATCGGTGCTTATAAATTAAAATAAACCGTAAATATTGACAGTTTACGCGGACATTGACAAATTTTTGACAGATGATATCATCAACACACTATAGTTCGTCTCAACCTTAAGATGCAGTATACGTCTTATGGGAATTCGATTCGCGATTGCCAAATCGTCGCATCAGCTGCACATTGCTACTTCCGGTTGCATTATTTGAGGTTATGACAATTAAAATGCATATATCAGTATATGTTACTATCTTCTCTATGATATATGTTTATGTGGTCTCAGATACGAAAAGGGAGCTATAAAGCAGCAATTGCTTATATGCTGAAGAAAGAAACTGAATTGAAGCAATTATAATCGTTATCTCGCAAACTTTTTTCGGTTTCTTTTTAAACGGAATCTGTGGAAAACAGTAAAATATAAAAAAACCATATACAGTTTTTATTTAAGAATCAGTAAAAAGAGCCGATAACTTTATTTATTATTACTCATTAACGTAATTTACATTTCGAACATTTATTTATTGTATATGGGGTATGATACAATTTATTAAATTCAAAGAAATAGATACAATCCTTTAATTAATTATAGTTTCCACGTTTGTAACAAAAATAGCTGGAATCATACAAATGCCCAACATAATACAATAATATTTATGAAAGGAATAGTAATTACACACGTCTTATCTAAATTTTTTAGTCGGATCGACCAATCAGTTTGATCTTCGGATGATGAATCTGTTACACGAATAATGAATTCTTCAATGTCATCTTGACAAATTATCCCACTATCCACATTTCCTTTCAATATTTTACATTACATGTTTGATGTAGTTTTGCCAATTAGCAACAGTTAACAGTACTATACGCTCTTTGAATTAGTCCCTCCATGTCTTTTACCTTAAATGTGGTATTGTTCATTTTTAATGCAGTGTTTTACTTGTGCCATACCATTTCAATGGGATTTAACTCGCAATGGTAAGGTGGTAATCGCAGAACATGATGACCGTTTTCTTTAGCAAGTTCATCAATCCTGCTTTTATCATACTGCGGTTTAATTTGTGACACGCAAAACAGCAAGTCCCTTTTTAACATATCGTCAGTAGTTGGAATTTGTTTCTCACGGAGCCAATCTATGATATCAGTTTTTCTCCATGCTGCCGTTGGAATTTTTTCTATTTTCTACAGTGATACGAAGCATTGTCAAGAACAATAATTGACATCTGCGGTATGTTTGGAAGTATTTCTTAATAAACAATCCTTGTAATGTTCTGAGTCCATCTCATGATGAACATCAGCAGTGTTTTTCTTGCAGAGAAATGTATATTGAGCACCAGGAACAAATCCATTATCAAAATAATTAAAAACATTTGCAATCATACACTTCTCCTTCAGGTTAAATTGTTCTCCCTACACCTTCCATTAATGCAGTGAAAACTGTAATTAAATGTATAGGTTATATAATTTATAAAAATCACGAAAAATACCCATATTACCTTGTGCGCGCTTGAAAAGGAGAGAAGCGTTCTGAAAAGAAACGATTTGTGCTATATATAAACTAATTAACGTGGAACTTAACTGTTTTTAAAACTACGATGATGACGATTGACAACAGTTGATGCTAATAGACAGATGCACAATAGGTATTGGTGCCGACACCGACATATGTAAATAAGTGGCAACATATAAATCGGAAGTGAAGATAGCGTTAGTGACAGTAACTAGGGATAGTAAGAGATGCACAGTGGCTATTATATCCCATACTGCATCTTAAGGTTGAGACGAACTTTAGTAGTATCCATACCACAGTAATACCATGTGATATTTCTACCCTCTAAGTCATGGAAACTTTTAAGTTGGCAGTATAAGTTTAAAAACGTGTAAGTTGACTTATTCTGTGGCGTGTGTGTGGTGCAGGTTATGTCGATATCGTTGACAGATTAGGTTTTGTCGGTTTGACAAATAACTACGTTCTACGACCTGCTTCGTGACTGCTTCATAAGGCCTGTCGAATCCATAAACAAGGATAAATATATAGATAGAGCTTAGAGATGCGCAGTGTTCAGATCATATGGAGGCCGCCATTTGATGTATGACAGGGTCGCTGAAAAAACAATTTAAAGATAAAAAAGGACGTAATGGTATATTTTAAAATAAAAAAAAATAAATAAAAATGCTCATACTTCCTTTTGACACTAGTATACTATATACATACAGAAAATTGTATTTTTTACTGCTAGAAAGACATTACATTGATATTTAATTCATTTTTATTTATTCAAATGTATAAGCTAATACACTAATACTTGGAATTTGAAGTTTTTAGGTTATTTCATATTTCTGGGGTATAGTAAATACACATTATGTCATATGACATTTCTTTATTGGTGGCTAAACAATATAAGTTCGTTTATTTTTTTTCTTACTAATTCGACTTGCAGTTCTTGCGTTAATTTCACCAAACTCTGAAGCCGTATTTTACAATAACACTCAATGATCACCTTTGTTAATAAGATCGGATGTTCTTCAAGAAACTGTCTGCGATATGCTGAAATTACCAATACATATTCTTAATCTTTCGGATCAGCTGACTATTAACCGATCTGAAATAGAATATATGTCATGTCTATGTATATAAGAAATACCTTTATTCTTTCATTGCGACAGTGTACGTATATTTATTTTCTCTCAGATAATTTGCAGCAGACGTTAACTGCAACAAGCACTCTTCACAAAGAAGAATGCAATAAAATTATACCATATACCCATATCAAGTAGATTATAGTTGGCTCTTACTGATGGAAACTGATGTTGCTATCAGGGGTACCAATCTACGAATGCTTTTACATCCTGGTACGCAGCAAGACATTCTACAACATAAACGCTAATTCACATCTAATTATTCACAGTAATAATATCACACACCTCACTAAATGTTCTTGGTTCTCTTAACACTTAAACTCTCTTAAAATATTAAAAAAAATGGTCCAACGAAATAAATTATTTACTAATAACGTATTATTCAATAATTCAACTACACTTTAATAAACTACTAATTAGTAAACAACTTGAATCGAAATAATAGTATATAATAATGAAAATGCTCTAATAATACGAAAATATAATACACGAATAACCTTAAAAACAATGCGTTTTATAAACGTCCAAACAAAACTACTACAACAACAGCTGATCTAATACATCAAAATGGCGGTTTCTACACAATCTGAAAGTTCGCGAATGCGCAATGGTCTAAACTCTTTCTAATAGTTATATTCTTGTCTATGGTCGAATCATAAGTTGCTAGTGTTCACCGCTGGTGCCACTTACCGGACTTTTCTGGGGAAATTGCTTACCCTTCGGTTGCGGAATTGTGACAGCGAAATGTCAATCTAATTTAAATGAATGTTATATTGACAAGTACCCAAGTTAAAATTCCCCAAAATTATTCTAAATAGCTTGTTTGCTTCGTTAAAAACCGGAAAAGGTGTATAATTAAGCATTTTAAAGTTATTTTCACATCTTACATTAGTATTTAATTTGCATAATTACTTGATTATAGTTTCGTACTATTTAGTGTTGATATAAACCAGGTTCTCATCAGCTGTGTCCTCCATTACTATCATTTTGACGTGTCAAAAAAGTAGTTCTCATTTTTTCAAACGTCATGTAGATGTCGCTACTTACCGGAGCAAACTATCTAAGTTATCAAACAGGTCGTGCTACATACACACGTTTCAGTTGAAAAATAAATTTTTATAATAAAAAACAGCTACATTAAATATTCAAAGTGAACTCCTTTCATTTTCCATACGTAACGCCACTCTTCGTTTCATGTTATTGAAGGCTTTCCTTAAAATATGCAATCTCCTCACAGACACTGCGGATATTAGCTTCAATAAGTTCTTCAATTATATGAGAACGATTTGTAAATATTCTATTTTTTAGATGTGAATAAATGAAGTAGTCCGTAATTGCCAAATCTGGAGATCGCGCTAGAAAGTCTACTATCCGATTACACTAGACAATAAATTTATTTTGATATCAATCAATAGATTTTGCTATTAATTTGACTATGTTTTTTTTAAGTACTACTACTCAAAATGGAAACAAAATTTGCGCTTGTCTCGAGTGCGATTTCATGTGACAGGTAAGGATTGTCTGCTGTTTGGTTTGGTAGCCCTGTTATCAGCTGTCAGTAAATTATCTTTATCTGCACGACTCATCAATGGCGTAGGTTAAAACATAAAATAGACAGATAGCAGATTGTAAGTGCATTTAAGTGAGAATATAGAAACTTTTAATGATAAATACGTCACTGATGCGTGGTTAAATAACTAACAATCAATACTCAAAACAAACGTCGAAGCAACAGTGACAAATAGTACGCTTTCACATTATTTTGCAGTTAATACAATATAAATCGAACGACCTTGCCTTAGCAATCACCTTGGCTGTTCATAAAAGAATCGTCTAAAGTCAAAAGATACTTAAATCGTCTGTAACGTAAATGCAATGAATTAACCGAGTTTTGCTCGGTTTAACAATATTACAAGGTTAAATAAAGTCGAAGTGGCAGATTTTGTTATTCTGAACAAAAACACCTTTGTTTCCATTTTGTGGTTAAATTAAGTTAATATGAAGAAGTACCATGTGATTCAAAATGATTGTCGTAAGAAAAAAAAAACTGTTTTCCGGAAAAAAATTCTATACTTATTACCAATTTAATGAGCGAAGTTAGCTACATACAAATTCATACATTAAATGAATTTTTCTTGACATTTAGCGACATTGGCGTCGCCGTGTTGTAGTATCTTTCGATTATTTATCTTTATAATTTTTTTCAAATCGTTTATATTTACATCTAATATCACCAACAATAGTATTTCTGAATACTGTAAGAAAATAAGGGAATTTATCTGTGGTAATTAGCTCAACAAACAAGTAAAAAAAAATCAATATTAACATTAAGTGAAATAGTTTTTACATTTTATAATTTTATAGGCTTATCATACACTTCAAAGCAACGAGCTGTCAAAAGAAAGTTACATTTTCATCCCTATAAAGTTTCTACGGTATAGGAATTATTACCATTATTAGATCACGATAGGCGATTGGAATATTGTCATGGGTTTAATAACAATTTAAGGGACGATGACTTGCTAAAACAATTCATTTTTCTCGGATGAAGCCTGGTTTTATCTAACAGACTACATCAATTTACAAAATTGTATCTGGTCTGCAGAAAATCCAAAATTTCGAGAAACGCAATTGCATCCCGTAAAAGTTGGAGTTTGGTTAGCTATGTTCAGGCAACGCATAATAGGGCCAATTTTCTTCGAGGAAACTGTAACAGCCCAACGTTACCAACAGAGATGTTGGAATTGTTTATTGCAGAGTTACAAGAAAATGAGCTTGAAGCAAGTTATTTTCAGCATGATAATGCTCCAGCACATACTACTTCGACAACCTGCCAATATCTTCAACAGTTTTTTGCTGACAGGTTCGTTAGAGCACAAAGATGGTCACCAAGATTCGCCTGATCTAACCCCATTAGATTACATCATGTTCGGCTATCTAAAAAATAGGATCTATAGAAACCGCATGCATACCATAGAGGAACTGAGAGATGCAGTTTTGTCACTTAATAATTATACTAATTGTATATTATAATTTAAAGTAATAAATACATTTAGTTAAACACCAGTTAGTACTGAATATTGTAAAATCATAATTTAGTAAAGTTAAATTAATTACATTTCATTTTTACAAGCAGAAACACCAATCCATAGTCGTTTATATAATGCGAGTTCAAATATAGGTTACGTTTTCCTTATTTATGACAGATCCGTTTACTTTCTTATGTTCCAACACTGACTTATTTCAAACCTTCATTACAAACACGCGGCATATACCTACACCCTGTTACTATCTATAGGAGCGGAATTGACAATCATTTTGAATCTCTGTGTATTATTTGTTATTTTAATACTACTACTTTTGTTGTTTTAAACAGCACTATTATGGTTAGCCAAACGTTGGATTGTGTTTCAACGATAAATAATATTATATTTTTACATCAAACTAAAGAAAGAGACATTCTCGTTTCACTTTACAAACGGTGTGGTAGTTCAGGTGTCATGGTATTATATTTATACCAAGCTGTTAAATAACACTAAACATGAACGTGTACAGAGTGTTTCAAAATCTCAGCAAGTACTTGCCGCTTACCTTTTATGATATGTAATTATATTTTTAGTGTCATTTCCACATTTGCCATTTTGTAAATAGCAATATAATTTTTCCTGATAATTTTTAACTCAAATAACCTGATGCATACAATTACAAATAAATGTAATGAAATGACACCAAATGTATTTCAGAATATTGTTGACAACATGAAACGTCATATTGCATTTATGCATTCAACAGAATGGTGACCATTTTGAACACTTGTTGTAAATTATAACTAAATAAAATGTCTACAAATAAGTTATGCCCGGTAATATAAAGTGATTAGTTAATCATTTGTTAGCACTAACAAAATGTTAAGTAAAAGTCCAGTAACATAAACTTATCCATTTGTTAAATGTCGAATTAGTTGACAACTGATTAATGGCTGTTGCAAACTAGTTACCTGTACCACAACTGTACGTTTACTAAAACTGATAGTTCATTTTAATTCCGATAGAGAGCCAACTTGAAACTTTGACGTTTCAACCTAGAAATACAGCAATTGGGGTTTCGCTGTTGGCTTATGTCGTGTTTATTATAACTATAATGGATTTATGAAATGAATCATCGTGTCCTGCAATGAAGAACTTTGATATACTAGACAACATACGTGCTAGTTGGCACAGATCACGATTGTTCAGAGAAAAATCATGTAAATATTAGGTAGCAAAAAAAAAAGCAAATAAAATAATTATTCGGTCTTGTTGGTTGTTCTTTCTTCATAAAGTTGCATAATGTAAATAACTGCTCTTTTATCCTTAACTCAGTTGCAGTGTTGCCAGATGAAATTATTTCGCAGCGGTAGAATGTCATGTAAAATAACGGTAGATATCCATATCTGGCGGAAGAATTTTCGTAATTAAATTCAAGGTCGTCTATCTTTTTAATAGACATCATAGGAGAAGTAATTACTAAAAATCACTATGTTTTTGTATTGGGAGGGAGGAGGTTAAAGGTAAAAACAGTAAAAATACCGTTTTAAACGGTAGATCTGGCAACACTGCTCAGTTGTACTCTGATAATTAAATTCAAATGTAATTTTTGCCTATACTTCGTCTTTTTTTTTGTTTAATAGATACTCCATCTGTTTTCTTATTTTCAACTGCTCCTTTATAATTTTCAATGATCGTTAACAATGTGTGTTTCTATTAAAAAATTTCTGACTCTTCTCACGGCATTCTGCAATTTCCATCTCAAATTTAGTGATAATCACCCTTATGCTGTATCATTTACGTTATTAATAACATGTACGTTATCAATAAATATAACGTATTTACGTTATTTCTGTCAGAAGTGGTATGCTGTATCGGATAAGTGTACGTTATAAAATAACATGCGTGTTATTTACTGTACGTTATGTGGAATAAAATAACGCCATGCGATCCCTTGCAGTTATGCGAATAACACCAACGTTATGAACAAAAGTGAGGTTAAAGTTTACTGAGTTGTCAATAGAAACGAGTTGATTTTTGAAATGAGTAATTGATTTCAAAGAATTTATTGGCTGTTGGTTTATTAGAGCAACTTTTAACTGTTAATGATAACACTAACTGTAAAATAGGCAACCAAAAGGTACATTACATAAAAAGATTATTTGTGTTTTTGTAGGAATAATTCTGTAATTGAAATAGACCTAGACCTGACTTGATCATTTGAACTACTTCTTGATATTTCAATAAAATTATTTATAGGTAGATTGCTAGAATATGGGCCTTACTAACAAATAAACCATTCGTACAGCAATAAAGACAAACATTAAATAGCACTTAAAAGCAAAATATCTGTTCAAACATGGAAATATTATATTTTCAAAAGTACGTTGGTTACGGATGTAAACTATTTTTATGCACCACTGTTGTAACAAGAATTGTGAGGGACAAAATTTTAGGTGGCACTAGAACATCTAGTTGAAAGCTGAATAATTCGGAAGTAAAATAAGACTAGTAAATATAAGGCACCTCGCAAGTCAAATTACTAAAAATTCAAGAAGAAACTGTAGTATGTACACTTTTATATTGTGAGTCGCCTGGAAACAGCTTGTTATAATGAAATTAAAAAAATACTGCTCAGACCGTAAAAATACTTCAGTGTTTTAACCTAAATAAAATATTAAATATTTAAAAAACGTAACAGAAACCATTAATTAAAACAAGATATGGAACTTCACGCTAAAAGTATTATGGCAACATCTGTCATAAATATATATACATTTATATTATTCTACCAAACTGTTTTTAATAAATACACAAAAAAGTTCCATATTATTTAATTTGACTATGTAGGGATACTAGCATTTAAAAGGAGGTGACATATGTATATGTATCCCAAGATGTAAGGGTGTTTAATACTTTCACTGATATATTAAATTTGCTCGGTTCCTTGGTAAGCACTTTTCTGCCCATTCCCAATCCAACCTCTCTCCTCCAAGCACTAACCCATCACGTTGTCCTACTTTAACTGTTAACAGGATCTCCCTCATATTTCTCTCCTTTGTGGCTATGTTGCCTCGCTCTCTCCAATCAAATTAAGTGCCCAAATCATGTTAGTTGTTTCTCTGTACTGCTTTGGATCGATTAAAATCTGTTCTTAGTTCTTACTACCTCGTCCTCAAACTCTGTCTCTCTTTGTGTTGCCTCAGAATATGATGATAAAGAAAACACTTCACTTATTAATTTTAACCGGGTTTTACTTCACAGCACGCACCATACATTCAACATAACCTAACACACATTTCCCATGTGACTGTTCGCGTTAAAAATAACGTTAATTTATCATACTGAATTGGCAGGACTTAGAAACTTTCTCTAGTAATAATTTATTAATAATATCCTTGACAGCCGTCATTACAACAAATAATTTCGGGTTTCTTTAGTTTTGACAATGTTTATATTTTACATAATCCTTGCGTTAACTGAAGTTTGACTCTGGTAGATGGCGCTCGTTTGGATATTTTGGCGTAAAATAATTCATAATTTATAAGTAGCAAAGCGGAATATTCGTTCTCTTTTAATTTATTAATCTTTATGTTCGCTTCTCAAGTGAATTTGTATAAATAGTTTCTTCAAAATGTTATTGTCAACGACACAACACCACTACCACACTAACCGCTACCGTTGCGTCGCAATTATTCTTTCTAATGACAGAATCACGCACATAAAGCTGTCCTCCGTTGTTAGACGTTCCCATCTTATACTTTTTTCTCTAATAACGTTTTAATTTTTACACATGAGATAACGTATAGTGATACAACATACGCAAATGATGTGCAACCGTTATGACGATGCTTGATGTTATACGTTTCGTTATTTTAAAAGTTTATGTTATTATAACGTAATATACAGCA
>RXPK01003599.1:0-29620 GCA_004143645.1 Protaetia brevitarsis | reverse complement strand
GTTTCTAGTTAGGTAAAGGAGTAAAAGTACCAGCTATACTTGTTAGGCATTTGACAAAAATTAATAGTGGCTAAGCAATCAAAATGCACCAATTATCACATAATTTAACCTGTAAGTGTAATGATTAGCCACCAGGCTAGGCCTTGCATACCTTTAAGCTAGGAAAATCTAAAAATTTACATATATTTTTTTTAACTAGAACTACCAAGAGAGAAAAGCTAACATTAATGCCAATTTATTTTGAGATTCAGTGTATGCTATGGATGTATCACGACGTAATGTATATAAAACGTGCTCAATCGTCAGCATATCCGTGCACCACCAAATAAAAGGGACGAGTTATGCGATTGTTCGAATACAATGGCGGCGACCGCTTATCTGTGGGAAATCTGGGACGGGGTGGAGTCGGCCACAAATCCACCTCACTGTCGCCCACCAACAGAGATTGCGAGACTGCGTTTTCGCCGATCGACGTGTACTTTTTCTTCATAGATCATCGCAAACGTCGCTGTTTAGGTTCGCATCTACGGCAGATCCGTTAGTAATTAGCATCTTTTTTTCTGTTCGCGCGACCTTGAGATTTTGTCACGATATCTTCGGTGGTATGTAATAATTAAAGCAATAACGCAAAAGGTGAGCGGAAAATTTTCAGTAAATGTAATGGATTGGTACAATTTGCGCCACGTCTTTCAGACGGAAACAATGGGTTGTACCCAACGGTGTGTTTTTAATGAAATGAGAAATGATACAGCAAATTATATTCTTTCTACCTGTCTAATTTTATTTAATGGTTTGTAAGCGAAAACAAAGCTTATGTAAAGAAAAGATTGGCATTAAATGTTTTGTGAATATGGTGAAAAACAAAACTGAACAAATAAAACCATATAGGATGTTGGATGGAGGAAAAAAGTAATGGATTACCATGAAAAATGCGTTGCACACAGAAAAACAAAATTTAGTATTTAGAAATCAAAAGCTTTAATAAATAGGACTATATATAACTTTAAATTCCTAGGTAAGAATAGGATTTTTGTGGCATTACGTATCTTGTTACTAAGTTAAATCGATTTTACCATAGGAGTGTTGGCCATATAAAATACTATATTTGATGCAAAACAATAATTGTTTGATCCTAGTAATATTTTACTTATTTAGCAAAAATAATACAAAACTAACCAATTATTTTATTCACTCTAAATGGTTTTTTTAAGAAAAGTTTAATTATTTTAATACCAATTTTATTAAGTTTTAGAGTTCATCACCTCAACATGTTATTTGTTGCTCAATGAAATTTTTGGTAATCTAACAAAATTTCCACTACCAAAGATTACCACCAGCTTACCTGTGCCACTCTTACCCCCTTCCTTCCCAAAATGAATGCGAAATACCAGGAGAGCATTTGAAAATTGGTGCTTTACAGGGGTATATACTGGCCCCTTGTTATTTTTAATATATACAAACGATTTACCAGAAAATGTCTTAGTTGATAGACGTGTGATATTTGCGGACGATACCACTCTGTTATTCGGTCGTCTGTGGTGTCGAGATACGGCTGATTTCGCACAAATAAATTAGTTTTAAATAGTAACAGAACCCAAGCGGTCATTCTCTCTACTAGGGATGTTTCAGGAGTTCATAACCCGGACTCGGTGAAGTACTTGGGCATTCAGTTGGATCTTAAGTTGTACTGGGATACACATGGGGAGTATGTCGCAACTATGCTGTTGAATACCATATATTTGTTGAGAAATTTAACGTCGTCAGAAACTGAAAACATTTTAAAAAAACCTTCTTCTTCACTCTTCCATTCTGTAATGACGTATGGAATTCTAGTACGGGGTCATGGTTCGCTTCGGCACAGGATCTTGGCTGTTTGTCGGTTTGGATTTCCGCGCTGATTGTGTCAATTTGTAAACTAATATTTTTAACTAATTTGTTTTATGTCTGGTTTGTTTGTTGCATATGAGGCTCAATGTAGATAAATACTCCGGTAATGGTTCTTTTCATAATTATGATACACGGAATGGGACAACCTATACTGGGTGGGTTTTTTTTATCTTGAGAAACGGAATTTAAACACTGCATCAATCAAAAAAGATCTTATAAGATTTGTTGTAAGTAGGGGCTCATGAGGTGCGACTCGACCCACAGTGGAGGGGGCATGTTTGAATCTTAAAGGGAACCCCCTTTTTTATTGCAGATTCAATATACGCCATCAAGTATTTAGTTTTTGTTTGAACTTTCTTCGATTCGTAACAATTGCGCTGTAATCGCAACAAACATGATTTGTGAACGTCTTAGAAAAATACACAAAAAAGAGAAGCAAGCAAACATGATTTCTGTGTTTTTTATTTTTTGGGTGGCAGGGGGGGACAAAATCTTATCAGATCTTTTTTTGATGTATTGCAGTGTTTTAGAGATATTCCGTTGCTCAAGATAAAAAACTCACCTGTATATGTCTGTACACTTTTCAGAAAACATACAATTATCGAGGACGGAAATTATATAATGCTTTCCCAAAATACAAGTTAAGTTAAGCGAATATAAAATATTATTAAAAAATTTTTTATATTATAGCGTTTTACTCTGTGAGCTGAGCATGTTTTAAATATTTTGTTCTGTTTGTCAAATCAAATGTTAAATTATGTCCTGTCTCTTACCTATTTGTAATTTTATATTTTCAAACATAAGCATGACGTATGTAAATGCTTATTTCATATTGACACAAATTCAAAAATGCGATTTCTCATTCTGACTAATGGCTAGTCCCGATAGAACGTATTTGTTCTAACTTAGTACTAAATTTGGTTTTAAAAAGTTAAATTAAGTATTATACATGATTCCGTTCATACAAATTCGTATTTGTGTTGTATGAACTAAATCTTTAATTTAATTCTTTAAGAATAAAATTTAGTACTAAGTTAGTACTAATGTGTTCTGTCTGAACCAAACAGCTTTGGTAATATACGGTATTTTTTTCAGTTTCACATAATTTTCAATGCAATTTTTTTTTGGTAGATGCAAAATGAATCATACCTAGAATTGTGATTTTTCTATTTTTTTTTTTGTTTAAGTCAATTTGTATTAATGAAATCGTATTTTCTTTTTTTAACAATAAATAAAAATGAAATAAATAAATAAAGGAAAGAAGGTGATAGTAGGATATGTTTCTAAAAAAATGCTTAATATAAAGAAGGTTTTCCTAATTTTAATCATATACAATAAGTTGAGTTTTCAAAACAAGTTTCAGATGAGCAGCAGATAACAATAATGCATCAATTAATAAACAACAAATGTTATTGTGCTATGTATCAGTTTAACATTAGTATTTTGGTTCTTTCTGTCGTTTTATTGCATCGTTACCATTGATATCAATCAACTGATCCAAATGTTTTGCAAGTGTATTTAGAATGTAATAAAAATAGTACTGAAACCAGGAGTCTTTACCACGATAGTTTTTGGAACAAAGAATTTTTCGATTGTTGTAAATTCGGAAGAATTGAACAAAATTTAAGAAATTGTGGAACTTTCAAAAAGTGTAAAAGTAAGTATCTATAGTTTAGTTAGATGGCATCTCAAATCGTGCAATTTTTTTTTGTGAGAGGGGAAAATCTTCAAAAGACAGTCAGTGGTCCGTGACGCTGAGTAGTGTTGGATTTCCGCCTAAAAAGCCCTCTCATTCGAAGAAGATATTGTTCGGACTTTCAAATATTTTAGTTAGCGATCAGTTTTTCCCTTCTTCGTCGTTAAAACAAATTCAACGTATGAGGAAACCCTTCTCCACTATCTTAATTATAACATCGTCAGGTCGACAGCGCTCGCAACTCATTCTCAAAGGCTTTTCTTTCGATCTTCCATGCGAACACTCGAAAAAACTGTGGTGGGCCTTATCCTTTTCAGAATCCTGGCACGTGCAACCGGCGCTGTCTTTCCCAATTTTAAACAGATAAACCTGAAAGTACCTGTGCCCAGTCAGGAACTGGGTAAGGTAATAACCAGCCTCTCCATGCTCCCTATTCATCCAAACTGACAGATCTCCTATGAAACTAGCTGTCTATCTGCCCTTACTATCAGTCTCCCACCGCTCCTGCCAGAGACGAAGGGTGTGCTCCCGCGCTTCCTTGGCTGTAATTTCCTCGGAATCTTTACGCTCCCACCTGCGTTTCTTCTCCTTGGCCAATAGGTCGATGGGTACTACAATCGCCACCACCAGGACAGCCGTTTCGGAGACGTTTTGTATGAGCTAGCGATCCGTAGCGCCCCTTTCCTCTGCACTGCAGCAATTTTTGCGATACTTCTTCCAGTCCAGTGCGTCTGCCCAAATCTCACATCCGTGAAGAAGAATCGATTCGGACAGTGACATGAGAAGCCGCTGTCTATCCGCGGAAGGTTCGGCCACGTTTGCCATCAAACGATTGAGGGAGATCACCAACTGTGACGCCCTTTTGGAGAGATAGCAAATGTGCTTCCAAAACGTCATCCTGCTGTTCAGGTACACTCCAAGATACTTAACAAGTGTCGACGTTCAATCTCCTCTGCCGACCCTCAAAGGGATCTGCAGTGGAATCCTGCGTTCAGCCAGTATGGCAATTTCGGTCTTGTGCATTGCCAGCTGTAAACCATGATCACGCATCCAGACGATAACTTCCTTCTCATGACCTGGTTCAATTGTCTCTGGGGAACAAAATACCATCAACTCTTATGATAATAAAAACTTTTTAGATGAGTTGCAAATTGCTGAATTAAATACAATAAATATACTTTGAAATTGGAGCTATGGCTTCTCGTGTTTTTGTTAGTCATTCTCTATAGGAACTTTCAATTTCCAATATATAAAAAGCTTTAATGAAGGTATTATTAAATATTTTTGCTTTGATGGCATCGAGTTATAGTGTTATTTAAAAAGAATATGTCGACTGTAGATTAATTTTCCTACCACTTTAACAGTTTAGATGTACTGTACCGAAAAAAATTGGCAAAATTGGGATATAATAATTCCTTGGCGAGAATCTCTAAATATCCAATTTGAGTACTCATAATGAGTTTATTATGGGGAATACATTGCGCAAACAAATCATTAGCACTTAAAGCGACGCTAACGATATCCACCAACAATCGGCCGTTGAGTGCATTATTTGGCTTGCGTTTAAAGTCTGTTTGGCGAGGGCACACACTAACTCGCGATGTAATGTTTGCATCGCATACACGTATATATTGACTGGAATGTCATGAATCCATTGTACATATAGACATAATAAAAAAAAGGCGACTATATGCGTCCCTCACGATTTCTTAGGGATTTTCGGTTTCTCTTTTTTTTCCTCGGTATATTACTTTCGCTTCTCGGACGAAATACTTTTACGCTACGTGCTGAAGTGGTATGATCGAACCGGACGGATGTGTTGTTTAAATTCCGGTTATAGAAGAAAAGGAATTTGTTTGGAGAAGAGATATCAATGGCTGGAATTAGATTTATGTACTTTCGAAGATTTCGACGTATCAGCTTATTGAAGGATCGGTTTGAAAATCTTCTAGTAAGAGAAAGTAGTTTATGTCCAGAGAGCAGATATTTGTAAGTGCTTTTGCCGACAGCAAATTTTGATAAATGAAAAGTCTTCGGGAAATATTTCATTTCAAGCAATAAATAATTCATATTACGTTATTAACTTAAATGATATGTATTTATTAATTTATTCCACATCTTCAAAATAATATAGTAATGGGACAGGCGGTAAATCTTGTGCTTTTAAATTAAATAAATTAGCATAACATTAAGAGGATTAACACAGAACAAAAAAAAAATGGAGAACATCATAGTCTTTTGGAAACCCTTAAAACTGGATTAGTATTAAGAGGTTGCTATCATTAAAAAACAGGTTTGCTATATGGTTTATTCAATCTATAGTTTCTTTTTTAAGAAATATATTATTTCTTAGAAAAACTTTTTATTACGAAAGTAATCTTAATTATCCACCATTAGTAGTAAAATAAAAACCAGTTAAGTAATACTGATGTGAAAATTATTATAATTATGGTATTATTATTGTAATTATTATTCACTACATACATGTTTTTTAGAGAAAAGTGTAGCTCACGAGTGTATTCTATTACATATACTGTTTGAAACGTAGGTAAATAATTAATTAAGTATATCAGGTTGAAATAAGGGTTGATGTAAATTAATTATTTTCTTTTTAAACTGTGCACCAAATAACAATAGGACTTTATTTTTACATTGTCAGGAAAGGCAATAATTCTGATATTTAGGAAGAAAGACACGACTCAAGTAGTATCAGTAAGTTAAGTATTATAAAATTACAATAAAGTGATCTTGCAGATCACATATATAGAGGCTTAATTTTTTGTAGTAAACTATAAGTAACAGCTTCGAAAGCTTAGACATCTAAAAGAGAAACGTTACTTTCTTCTGTCTACATTACCAAATTACATATATTTCAAATCCTAACTTCAACTCAGTTCACTCTCACGAATAACTCATCCCTTGGCATATTATAGGACTAGGTTAAAATTATGGTTGGTAACTGAAATGTATTAGATTTTGCGCATATAATGTAAAGTAAAATGAATAAAAAATAAAAGTCATAGCTTAAATACATTGTAAAAGTGTAACGTATTAAAAGAATAGTCTTTTGTGCTTTGCATTTAATACTTTTGAGTGTAGCTGTGTATGCAACTTTAAGATAATTAAATGGTAACTATTTTATAACTAACAGCTTCTTGCGGGTTTCGCCGTGTGTCAAAACTTTCGCTCGACGTTTCGCTGTTCATACTGACAGCTTCTTCAGGATAACTGAACTGTTATCCTTTCAGTTATCCTGAAGAAGCTGTTAGTATGAACAGCGAAACGTCGAGCGAAAGTTTTGACACACGGCGAAACCCGCAAGAAGCTATTAGTTATAGTTACACCGGCCGTGAAGGCCTACGCAGTGTTATGGTAACTATTTTTTTTTTGAATAGCAATTCTAATTCCTTATTGGAGCCTGATATAAAATATTTCCTATTTAGCACAAAGATTCTTTATTAAATTTCAATGATCTTTGATAATATTTCGTATTTTGTAAAATTATGTCTATTATAACAGTAATGCCGCCATTTGTTTTCCTTTGGTTTCTGTAGAAAGAGTATTGGGCCTGCTTTCCTGGTTGCCAATAATGGATATGCAATTTCAATTTAAAAAAATATATTTTATATAGTACTTAGTTACACTGCTTTCAGAGCCTAGACCCAAGTTCTTCGTCTACACGGTAAAAAAAACAGTAGTCACGGCATTTTTTACGCCTGCAATATTACTGTAATTTTGTATGTAGTTAAGGAAATTTACATGAAACTTTAAATTTACAATTCTACAATCATCATATTTGAATGCAAAGGTACTGTAATATTTAGTGTATTAATGTTTTTTGTTAAAATTTCAGTTTTTGTTCTACATAATTAGATTAGATATAACAATATACACCTTTATATGTACTATGCAATTGTAATATTTGGTGCCTTCCTATATTTAGGTGATATTACTGCAAAAGCAACTGCAAAATTTTTATAGAAAAAAAAGTACGAGGAAATAAAGCTGTGAAAATAATTGATTAGCAATGCATTATACTAAACATACAGAAAGAATACTTTGCAGCTATACCTATGAGAGAAGGATTACTCATTTTAATATATGTCCTTTCCTGACTATTTTTTGAGCACACTTGTTTATTCTTTTTTATTTATATTTCTCTTCGATATCAAATTATTAAATAAAAAGTTTTTGTCTAGATAAGCTTGGAAAGTTACTTTTTGTAAGCTTTATCGTCCATTATATTATTCCTGTTCAATTTGGTCAATAAATTGGTATAAAAGTTTATTGCTAGCGTTTTCGCAATGTAATTTTGCTTATTGCTTCCATGTGGAACCTTCTGGCATTTGCATGTTTTAAATTGATTGTGTTTTTAGGCTTTTGGATATGTGACTATGTTGTGTCATTTTTTGTAGCATCTCTGACGGAGTATTCGCGATTGTTGATTTTGAAATTTTTAATTATTATGCTGTTGTACGGCGGATTCTCTATTGCAAAGGTTAACCCTAAATATAAAAGAGAAACTAATGATAGATACGGATAGGATTATCGGCGAATATCAAGATGGGTTTTCGGAATGGAAGAGGGATAATGGATTGTGTTTGCCCTGAGGAAATGCAAGTGGAAAGTTTTGAGCATAAGAAAAGAACTTGGAGTTGTACGTAAATTTCAAACAGGCGTGTGACAAACTGGATATAGATCAATTATTACAAGCAATAAGGGAAATCCGCATCCCGGATAGATCAATAGCACTGAGAAGAATGATACTAAATAGTCAAAGTGAGAGTGAAAATCAATGGAAATTTATCAGAGAAATTTAGCGTAAAAATAGGACTAAGGAGCTCTTAATCACCACTGTTCTTTAATGTGGCTCTGGAGAAAGTAATTAGACAGAGGCGGGTTAATGTATTACTAGGGACGTTAGTGCATTGCATACGTTGACGACGTTACATGCTATCACAAGAACGTGTGAAGGAAATGCTTGAGGTGATCATGATGAACTCTTGGAAAATTCGGCGAAGAATATGGGACTCCCTATAAATTAAGAAAGAACAAAATACATGACTGCGCAGACGAAAAATTTGTGCAAAAGTAGTATCAAAAGATAATTAGCATAGAGCATACGTGAGGAAATAGAAGCTGGATTGATGGCAGGAAATAGATACATATGAGTGCTAAATTCATTACTAAAAAATAAAATATCAAGAAAGCTGAATATACAGATATACAGGGTGTATTAAATAAAAACGTAAATTTTGATTGGGTGTTAACTACACGACATATAAAGTACAAACCCGCCGAAACCGGATTTCATCATTAAAAAATAAAAAAGTAAAATTTAGAGTCAACATTTTTTTAGTCCGGGCCTGATGCAAGGAAACGTCATGTTGAGCCCTTGCTAAACATGGTATTAGTTATAAATACCATGCCAGCTCATATTTAACTCAGTAGTATGCCCCAATCTATGTATACCTATTAAGTTTATTTAACGTCATTCTGACATAAATAAAGGCCTAACGGCCAACTGTACCTTGTAAAAATAGCAAAACTGAGGCATTTTAAATTTCTTCTTTTTATAAAATAAACATTCTTATTTGTTAAGAGCATTCTAACGTAAGCTACAAAGTATATTTTAATATCCTGATAAGACGGTGGAGTTTTACCGGATATGCGACTTAGTAGTTACAAAAAACGTAAATATTTTTTCTTTTGCTTTGTTCGAATCGAGAGTTAGTGTTAATAAACGGTACCACATGGATCTGAGTTATTTCTTTTGGATTTATTTAATCAAATAACGCAAAATTAATTGAATCGAATTACACAGAAATAAATAAATAAATAAACGTTTTTTCGAGACGGGAAGAATTTAAATAAAATGTTCGAAGTGGCTTGCACTCCAAGCGGCGATCCACACAAAAACTAACAGCGGTAATGGCTGAATGATAGTGGTATTGGGGGGTATACGCGGGACAGCATTTAGGTGGGCACAGGTTGCGGCTCTAGCCCACGGCATTTACAAAATATTTTTTTCTCGTTAATGCTTACAGATAGACCCCATTAGTGCATTAAGACTTTTTGATCGTTTATGATTATAGCTCCTACATTATTATTATATTATTACTATATTTACCTCTATATTTGATACATCCTGCATGAAACACTTATTAGATCAATAGTAATTTTCGGATGCCAGGTTTGAATCCTGAGAAGAGGGACAAAGATTAAAAATATTAGAAAGAACGGTCCGGAGGAACATTTTTAGAGGAAAAATTGAGAACAACACATGGGAAAGAAGAACAAATAAAGAGTTATATGAGCTTTTCAACGAACCAGAGATTGTGGAAGTAATAAAAGCACAGCGCTTGAGGTGGATGAGGCACATAATAAGAATGAACGACCAAAGAATCCCAAAGATGGTAATGATGGAAAGTTTGGGGAATAGAAAGAGAGTTGGTAGGCTGAAACAAAGGTAGAAGAAAGAGGTAGAAGGAGATTTATGAAGAATCAATCAAGGAACTAAAGGAAAGGAACATGGTAGAAGATTGTGGATCAAGCCAAAGGCCAACAAATATATATATATATAAATTGATACAAAGAAAAATATTGGAAACATTAGACATCTGTCTTTCTCTGGTCGCGTATGTTGATCTTTTTTGTGTTTGGTTTCAACCATAGGATATTCTGGCTTTGTAATTGATCTAGAATACTTTGATTAGTGCATACAAAAAGTTTTGCAATTGTGGATCAAACCAACATCTATTTATTTTAACAGCTTGAGAGCCCTCGAAGTATGATGTAGGAGAGCTTCAATAAGGCGTTTCTAAAAGCGATGATTTCCTTCCTTGGAAAATGTTTGAATCTTCCTTTCGCCAAGTTATTCAACATCCCGTTTATTATAAGCAACATTACTTCTTAATTATTTCCTTTAATTTACATTGACGTTGCATAGAAAAACAGACGATTTATTACACTATCTTCTCTTTGTGCAAAATACATATACTTATATAGACATAGAAGTATTCTTGTAACATATTTCTTATTGCCAATTATTTACCTTTTCCTACCTGGGGAACTTAATTTTACCTTACATACACTATCAACGCTAATTATGACCTGTGGCGAACGCAATAGATGGATGTTACTTGTATAGACAACTACCTTAATGATAAATAATATCAGAGAGGGCACCTCCGTGGCTGCTGTCGCTAATAAACACGAGCGTAAATAACTCCGGTCCGCATCTATATAGCGCAGGACGAGTGGTAATGTCAGAGTGGAGTTCAGCCATGGGAAAAAAATATAAACGCAGGTGCGCTATTTGCAATGCAAATCGACTATCGGGCTTCTACTACGCGTCGCCAAGGCGCTGTGCTCGTTCTATGTTACATTGCTATGAAATGTTCGAGCAGCCAGTGTAGAAGAATAGTTTAATTTTAGCTTCTGATAGGTTGCTATTTGTATGTAGGGAGGTGTATGTGAAGTGAGTTTCTTATAAACTAAAATGTCTTTTTAATTAAAACTGTATTATTAAGTAAATTTAATTTAAACTGGGCGTCTCAAGAATATAATGGAATATCCTCACTACTACTCATGTAAAATCTTACTTTTACTTAGAAGTTCTCTGTTCATGTACTACACTGCCTGCATTTAAAAACCTATCATTAAATTTGTGGAAAATGGTGTTTATTAGTACCAAAAATGCTCAGCCTTAAGTAAAAGACAATTTAGGAGAAAGACTTACAAATAAATGATTTCTATTTTATAATGAGCAAGAGATATAGGCTAAATATTAAAAAGAAAAGAAACGAAAAGAAACGAAAAAGAAACGAAAATAAAGAACCTGTAAAAGCTAGATGCATTAATGCTGAAACATTGTCTGAGAAAATAAGGTCCACCCCATGGAATGTAATACTCACTGGAAGTGGCGGCCGAGTATACACAGCTTTCCATGATTACGTCGTACAGTTGTATAGTAATGCATGTCCTGAAAAACAAAAAGCAAAAAAGAACCACGAAAGAGGAAAAAACGTACTGCACAGCCCAAAACTACATTAAATGAAAAGAACGCTTGACGCGCTTTATACCATACTTAAAGTAACCAATGACAAGGAGGAAAAACAACTATACAAAACATTGAAAAAGGAATATAAAAAGGAAATACAGCTAACAAAAAAGACTGTCGTAGTAAATAGAATTGACCACTCTCACAATAAAAACAAAACAATATGGAACATAATAAAGCAGGAAACTGGTATCTACAAACGAAAGTAGAGCGACTTGTACACAAAACTTCATACCAGATGACTTCAATAAATTTTTCAGCAGAATTGGTGAAAGTTTAACTTTAGGACTCCCAGGCCCACATCAAGATCCTCTAAGAGGATCCTCGAGCCTCCTTCGAGCCAAGGTGGAGAACTCACAACACACAATGTTTTTATCGCCAACTTCGAAAGATGAAATAAAAGCAATAATAAGCAATATGCGTAAAAGTAGATCAGAAGATGCCTATGGCTTATCGAGCGAAACCATAAAGCTTTTACGAGATGATGTTTCAGCACCTTTGGCCCAAATATTTAATGAGTGTATGCAAACTGGTACGATTCCAGATGAGCTAAAACTTACAAAGATCGTGCCTATATTTAAAAAAGGTGATGAAACACAGCTCAACAATTATCGTCCTATCGCAATAGTTCCGGTCTTTTCAAAAATATTTGAAACACTTATAAAAGAAAGATCAATGACCTTCTTTGAAAAACATAGTGTCTATTGCTTGGAACAGCATGGTTATCGTAAGGGGAAATCGATCATAACGGCAACCATCGACATGATGGAAACAATAACAAGAGCCTTAGACGAGAAAGATGAACTACTGCTGACCTGTTGTGACCTGTCCAAAGCATTTGATTGTGTCGATGTGGGCATTCTTTTGGCGAAGCTGGATCACTACGGTGTGAGAGGACAGGCACATAAGCTCCTAGAATCTTATTTGACCAACCGCAGTTTGTTGCCTGACGAAATGAGAGGTCGAACATTTTACCTATTAAGAAAGGTGTACCTCAAGGGTCGGTTTTGGGGCCCTTATTATTCGCTATTTATATAAATGATTTGCCGGGTAACATTGAGTGTGAAAAGGTGTGTTTGTTCGCTGATGACACGACTTTGCTAACGAGGGCCACACCCGCGACGACATAGAATACAATGCAGCGACAACGTTAGGAGAAGCTGGTGAGTGGTTCAGAAGTAATGGCTTGAGTTTAAACGAAAGCAAGACACAAAAACTACATATTACCACACATACTCACCAGCATAAGCATACAGTGTGTTTTTTGGGCCTCCACATCTCCAGCAATCTATGTTATAGGGATCATGTAGATGCAACAACAAGTAAACTGTCTGGTGCGTTGTACGCCATAAGAAGAATGATGGAAGTAAGCACTTATGAAGCCGCAAAATTAATCTGCTTCTCCATGTTTCACTCCAGAGCAACATACGGCTTACTTATCTGGGGTCACACCGTCCACGCTCAGCGAGTGTTTCTGAAACAAAAAGAAGCAATTAGATCCTTGAGCAAAATAGACTATAGAACATCTTGTAGAACATTATTTAAGAGACTAGAGACACTTACGCTGCCGTCGGCTTATATTCTGGCTTGTGTAGTGTACTTACATAACACAAAATCGAAATATATAACACATGCACACCTACACCAACACAATACGCGTACCAAAGATAACTATGTGGTTCCTTATCATAGAGTGAAAACAACACGAACTTCCACCAATTATCTAGCAGTGGAATTGTACAATCACTTGCCATCTGACATAAAGCATCTGGATATACAAAGGTTCAAACGACAAGTGAAGCAGTTATTAATGGACAGAGAATGCTATTCAATTGATGAGTTCTTCGGTGTTTCTAAACATTAACCTATTGACATTTTTTTGTACTTTTACTCGCTTTGTTTCTTTTACATTTTCCTTTGTCCTTATTGAGTTTGTTATTTACATTTGTCAATTATTTGTTTTCTGTTATATTTGAATATTTATATTTGTTTCTGTTCATGTATACTTTGACGATGACAGTGCCTGCTTAGGTTTGAGTCAATAAATTCATATTATTCAGTGAAGGGTAGGTAGTGTATCCTGGGTGAGAGTTTTGACCATTTTGTAGGTCATGGAACCAAATTTCTTTCGGTTAAGAAAAGCATAGTATATTGCTGGTTTTGCTGGAAAGGATTTTACAAAAATAAATATCAGCTCGAATTAGCCGCTTTTCAATTTCCTTCACTATATTAATACCTACGAACAAACAAAGAAGGCCTATCATTAACGACATTCACAATATTCCACTCCTTCTACATCTGTTCATGTTTATTTCCTCCGCATTTTACGACATCAATAGTAGTCAGCTGTTTATCATTAAACCATCCATCTTCGTGGTGTTGTCGATAATTTTCGCCCGGAAGAAAAAACGAATTCGACGGCCACCGCGTGCAGACGCAACCCGCAGCACGTAGCAGCTACCGGTATATGTATATCGCCATAATCGCGATCACTTCCCGCTTTAACTTCAGCTACTACTACTACAAAACTACAATCATAACTACCACTACGAGAACTACAACCGTGCATCGTACGACGGACGCGAGATCTAAACCAATTAATGTCCGATCGTAAAATATCAAAAGTTGTTTGGATTCATCGTGTCTTTGTGAGAGTAGTGGCCGAGCGTAGCCGGCAGGGCCGTAAAATAAAACACGGAACACCGAATGACACCTTAATGTAAGGGAACATCCTATTAAGATATTTCGAGAATCGGCCATCCGAGGCGATACATTAATTATTTTCATAATACAGGAAGATAAACTTCCTGCATTCCCGTAGATGTTCGAAATTTTTCCATCTCCAACTCTTGATGTCGCAATGCGAGTACGTATTTGTGTACGTTTTCCTGTTTTCATACATTTCTTTTCGGGCCCTTTCTTCTCGTATCCATTCAGTACAATATTTGTACATTTTGTTTCCTCTTCATTATTGGTTGGTTTATTATTATTAGGTGGTATGCGCACGGAGATGGTGGCGGCCAACTGGTTATTGAATTTTTGAAACTCGACCTCTTTGATGATTGAACAATGTGTTTGGTCATCAGTAAAGCAGTAGCCGTGAATCATTACATCATTTGTTTGTCTACCGAAAGATACTTTGTATTACACCAATTGCTGTGTCATTCAGTTCGATGGAGATGTAAATATATATTCAATGTTAAATAAAACAATGTAATCAAGCAGCGTTTGTCAATCATAATGAGAATTTGATTATATGTACATATATCAAAAGAACGATTGAGTAATGTATTGGGAATGATGCTTCCTTAATTCTTGCGTAATTTAACATGAAATTTCTTAGATTTACATCTTTAAATAATTTTCGGCTATTTTCGACATTGATAAATAAAAACTAAATCTACGATGAACAAGTAGAAGGGTAGGTACCCGAGTAACTATCAAAAAGGACGGAACAAATCTTTCCTTAGAATACCGCTACCTAAATGGTACTAATCCAAATACAATAAATAAATAGTGTTCTTTCCATTCTGATTTATTACTATCTATAATAGGAACGCATGTTTCAGCCGAAACTAGACATCTTCAGGCTCTCTACCAGTTAAAAGCAATTACAATTAATAAGATATTAAGCTGTGAAAAGAGTTTTTTGAAGTGTATGGATGAAGTATTTACGAGGGGTTGAAGGAATTACAAGACTAGACAGAGTCAGGAACGAATATGTGAGGGTGGAATTGGGAATGAAATTAATCTTGGAACTTAGGAAAAGAACAGGAAAGGGACGATCTCCTGAGAATTGGAACAACATGGTGGAAAAACCCAATAAGAGGACAAGGATTAACTGTAGACTAGGCAACAAATAATCTATCTGCAGATACTGTTAAGCCAAGACAAACAGGAAATGCCAATTCATGTTCTGTACCAATGCGATAGTTTAATAACCATTTAGTAAAGGTTTGTACTGTGGGATTGTTTGTAGTGTGGGCAGGCTCATCAGAGGTTGGGCGCGTTTTTACTATGCATTTACAATCGCTAAGAACTATGTTGTTATATTGGAATAACTTACTAACAGTATTTACATTTACGAATGTCTACTTTATAATTTCAAAAATAAAAACTCTTTCACAAATAGTCAAAAATTGTACAACTATGAAACAATAAATAAAATAAATTATAACGTACGTATCCACAAGCTAACCAAAACTGAAAAAGGCATAACTTACAACTGTATAAAGTTTCACAACAGACTACCAAATCATATTAAATTATCTTAATTAATATTCTCATATCTTTGTAATGTAGAACCATATACAATCCACGAGTTTCTGAATCATTAAATTAAATACATATATTGTTTCTTTCTTTTTTACTGACGCCATTTCTACTTTGTATTTTGTTTTGTAACTGAAACTGTAATACCATTGTAGAACTAAAGACTTACTTACTTACTTACTTACTACAAGTGATGTTGGGCACTGTCGTTAGTGGTTGGTAATTTATTCAATTAACCATTACTAACCATCGACAGCTATCGGTAGCAAAGATATCGATAGCGCCCAGGACTAGCGGTTTGGAGAATCCTAAAGCAGATAAAAAGCCAAAATTATGAAGCGCCTCCTATGATCACAATAGATTTGATAAAGTTTCGGAGCAAAAAGCATTTATCATATTTATAATCTTATATTTTCTCAATCATTAAGTTAACTTTATTCAGCGATTAAATTTAATAACTTTGGCACATTGTTGACGAATATTAAGATGGCATTTTAAGTGCATCAATCACTTCTTTTATAGTTCGCAATTCAGTAAAATTTAAAAATAGAATAATCATCTACTTCTGGGCAACTCTGTATGGTCAAAAATATTTTTGGATTATGCAAAATTGAGTTTTATAAGACCTTTTTTTCGAAAATCGAAACTAGAACTGTAATCAAAGGTCTAGTGTTTACTGTGTAGTATATACAAGATACTGCAGATGAACTCCAGTATTCATATGCATTATATTCAGGGTATTCGATGAGTGAATAGCCTGACAGACCCCAATAAAACCATTTTACTGTGGATGCCTGGGCATTCAGCAATTGAAGGAAACGAAAAAGCAGCAAAAGTTGACGAGAGCCGGTTCTAGAAGTGTTTAAAGACACAGCACGGGAGCAGGTAAGAAGTTTGGTCAAAGAAAAACACAAGGAATACTGAAATAATACAACCACCTACAGAAAATTTGAATGAACACTGGAGAAACCAACTGCAAGCTTACCACATTTTGCGTGAATGCGATGCCCTGGAAGCAAGAAAACAAGCAATTTTTGAATCCAGAGGATTACTTCGATCAATCAGCCAGACTTGTGCGGATTAGTGCAGGGCACTAGGATCCTGGAATGGCTAGTATAATTTAATGAGTAAAGAAATGAGAGAGTAAATACAATAAGCCAAGAGGTTGCAGTGTTTTTGGAGACTCCGTGTCAGATGGTTCCTATAAAAATAGCCGAGCTTGTGTTTTAGAACTTCTAGAACAAAACTGAGAAAAATCCAAAACTCCTGTTTTCACCAAACGAACTACATTTTTGTTTTCAGCTTACTTCAATTAGTGGATCGTGAGGTTTTCTGTTATAGTTTTATTCAACAACAAATGTCTTTAGAGAAAATAACTTTCTTAATAACTTTTTGTTTGGGGTGTTTTATATTGGGTTTGTCAAAGAAGAAATAAGTATGTAAGTATTGCTGTGCTAAAATCAATCATTTAATAATAATAAAAGTATTACTGCTCTTGATTATCAATATTTTGAAAGAAGAAAGCGACACCAGCACGGATATCCGAAAAAAGTAATTTAATACAAAATCCGCATAGGATTATGTGTCTAGTAAAGTAAAAATAGATTGAAATTAGAAAACGCAAGTGTTTCCATTAGCCAGACATAAGTTCCTAAGCTTGTCGAAATTTTTGGATGTTCTCCTTCAGGGTATCAAAAACAAAACAGAAACGATTGCCTACATCTCAGGTTCAGAAAAGTTTTGGTTTTTTTCGGCACCAGTTTCTATTTTGTTTCTGTTTCATCCGTTTGATGAAAAACGGCTTTTATATTTGATTTTTTTTTATGGATTGCGTTGTTTGTTTTCCGTTGTCCATTTTTGTGTGTTGGTGTAGTGTTGACTGTAGTAAGAAGAGTGCTTTTCATTGATAATGATTTGATTTGTTCTCAATTCTCATGAAGTAAAATGTATTTAATAAATTAAGTAAGAAGGGTTCAACATTCTACTCAAATATTTCCTCCCTGATTCCATATGAGGTGATCTCAACTGGAAAATAGTTAACAGGAAAAAGAAGACAAAATAAGCGTCAATTACTATTATTGTTGGTCGTTAATTTTCTTAACTACTAACTCGAAATTTAGGTCATCAACTTCGTATTCAGGTAGGTAAATTACAAGACGTACACCAATTAACGATGAAAATACACCTTGATATAGACAATCTTAGTATCAACTTATGCGTATGCTGTTTACTAAAATACCGGCAAGTAATACATTAATTACATCTCGATCATAAATTAACGCGGTACACGGAACAAATTGATTTATTTATCTTGCGTAATTAAAATTATCTGCGTCCAATAATAAATTACCATAAATTACCGCTCTCCTCTAATACTATTGATATATAAAACGACTTTCCGGACGAAAAACTAAGAGATAAATGAGAACCGCCTTTATAATGTGATGATACCACTGCTCTTTGTTCGTTATTACACTACGCGCGCAGACAAAGAGATGGACGTGGTAGTAGCATCTGTATGAGGTGATCAACGGTGCGTGAACAGGGTCAAATCCCAAGCCAGGCCCCAGCCATTTCGACCGATTAAAAATTAAACCTGCGATGACACACTCTGCTCGCATGCAAATAGAATTGCCGCGGCACAATGGCTCGTTCCGTGGCGGGTTTCCTGGAAAGACGCCTAGGAGGAGGCACTGCGATTTCGGCGAGACATCTTTCATTGATGTCCTCACGCAAGAGCAACTCGCCGCGGGCTCGGCGTCTTTGCGATGAACAGCGCTCGTGTACAACCCTTTGTGGTCGACAAACAAGGCGACTATTAAGGACGAGAGGGTGACGAGATTTAATGAAATTCGGGACTTGACGCGATAAAATAATTACTGGTCGTGATTTGCTAGAGGAGTCGTGGAATTAGAGTTCCGCGCAAGTTTTAATCGTGCAGGTCTAGGCGTATGAAGAGCTCATCTTCAAAATACTACATACAGGATGATTCTCAATATATGCGACAAACTTTAAGCACTGATTCCTGGGGTTATTTTAATCATAAAAGTTCATAAGAACATATGTCCAAAATCGCTTAGTTCTAAAGTTGTAAAATGTTTAATAGTAAGTTAACATAATTAATGGTTTTATTATAAATTAACAAAATAATTAGTAAAATAAAATTAACTTATACTAACTGTTGAAAATGACCGCCCCCAATTGGAATACAAGCTTCTATTCTCCGTCGTATTGACTGGCGAGTCCGTTCTAAAATACCAGGGGTATTTCGAATTGTTTGAGAAGCTGCGATAATACGATTTCTCAGTTCATCGACATTTTCAATGGGAGTCGTATAAACTAATGATTTAAGGTGGCCCCAGAGAATTTAAGTCTGGGGACCGAGGAGGCCACGGTTGTGGACCTCCCCGTTCTATCCACCGATCTGGATACGTATTGTCCAAAAACTCGCGAGCAACTAAACTAAAATGCGCTGGAGCACCGTCATGCATAAAATACATTTGTGATCTTAATTGCGACGGAACTTCTTCCAGCAGTAGTGGTAGCTCCTCTTCAAGAAAATTGCGGTATACCTCGCCATTTAACCGCATCGGTTAAAAATGTGGACCTATCAAGTGATCTCCAACAATTCCGGCCCACACATTGACAGAGAATTGATGTTGATGACGGACATTCACTAGTTCGTGCGGATTTTCTGCGGCCCATATGTGATTACTATGAAAATTAATAAATCGCGTTTCTAGAGAAAGTAGCCTTGTCGGTGAAGAATATTTCAGCCAAATAGTCAGGATTTTGTGCGATTTTGTGTTGCATCCATTGGCAGAAAGAAAGGGGACTTGACATAAGACTATACTTTTAAGATTTTCAATGGCACCAAAGGAGTGTAACAGCAGCCTATACGTATCTCTAATTGCGAAGTCTATACCAGAGAATGAACATCTAGTATTTCTGGGCGTAGAAGTTAATAAATAAGTTTGACTCTCACTGCGCGAGCTTTAAGAAAGGGCTAGCTTTTGCATTCTATGAGTTTAGATGTTTGCGAAGATGTGTGGGTGTAAAGACTTGAAGGTTGTTTTGTTTTTCACATGTTGAATCGCGGTCGAAGAACCATAAAAGGCCCAACTGCGTTACGGTCTTATCGTAGTCTTGTCTCCTAGAGTTCTTTGGCTGCTGCAAGGAGAATTTTCTTATTCCAGAAGCGAATTGTTCGGTACATGTTGTGCATGTATCCATTTACGTCTTGTAGACTGCACTTTAACCAACTGAATATTCTATCTTTGACAGGACAAAAGCATTCGAGTCAAGTCTAGTATTCAAAGAATGATTTTATATAAGAGTTGCTTCAAGAAATCAAAAGACTAAACAGTATTAACACAACGTAGAAAGCGGCGAGGCTGTTGGTCTTTCGTAGGAATCATCATGCTAGCAAGAGCAATGAAACGGGAATACCTAGCGTTATTTCCCTGACTCGAGTTTCTGCCTACCAGGCGTTATCAGCGCTCGCTCATATCAGTATATAAACCCACTTTCATTGCTATCCTATCTCAAACTTTCCAAAGATTGCACATGTCAAAAAGAAATATATAAAAGCTAGACAAAATCACTTAGTTCTGCTGAATCGCATAAAAATTGTTTATAATTATGTACAATCAGCAACTCTGTGAAAAAGAGTTCAATTTGTGCGCCCCCTAGGAGCCATACGCCAAACTTTCACCCGCAAGCGACCGTAGCTTAAAGCCGGCAATGCAGTCATTAATCTAACTCGGACAGTTCTTGTAGCTCGTAAACCATTTTTTTTTAAAGATTGTTTGAAGTGTTACAGGAGATCTAATGCAATTGTAAAAAACCAGCATAAGTGAAACATGTTATTGGAAAGGGTTTACAAGCCGAGTATAAACTTATTTAGTTTGCTCTAGCAGAAGAAATTGTTGAACAGAATAAGAACATATCTTTTTCTGATTGATATCACCGTTAATTCTTTTAGTATCAGTTGATAAGTTGGTTTTGCAAATGATTTATAATACCTTTCTATACCAAAAGATGGCTTAATAATGGCTTTATAGGTTTTTTTTTTACTTTAATAATTTAATAATTTCTCATTTTGTTTGTTACAGGTGAGTGAAGTGTTTTTTGTCTATTTCATATGCGCAATCTACCACAACGGACGCATATTCACCGAACTATTTCTCACAGTAAGTATGTCTGATGAGCAAACACTACTTCAGGTTCTGTAGCAACGGTAGATGGTGCATACGTTTTACGAGGGCTATTACAATGATCGAATTCCTTCATATAAGTTCGTACCATTTTCGTATTTCGAATGATAGCATGCGAATTTCCATCATCGTATTAGCCCTCCCGGTGATATATGCACCCGCGGTCGTTGCTCTGTAGCAACTTTTTTTGTTTTGGATTAATGATGCTTAGGGAGTCATATGATTTATTTTCAAGTACTATAGCTACATACCTCAGAACACATTTTTAGCGCACAAACAATCTGCTACAATTAAAGATTCATTTATAAGCATTAAAATTACAATACTTAAAATATTTATTGTCAACTTAAACATTATATTTGAGTAGTATTACCTAATTAATTTAAAAAAAAATAGATATCCATATAATATTCTTTACGCTTACTTACAGACTACTCTATTAGTATTCTTACTGTAGCTTTATTATTTCAAACAGATATTTTTACGTTATACCAGATGCACTAAATTTCATTGTTAAAAAAAAAAAACAGATATACAGGGTATATATTTTTATTTTTTGAAAATATTTAGTCGTCGTCGTCGACGTTAGATGGTGGAGTATGATGGAGTGTACTCCGATGCTATGAAGGTGTATACAAGAGTGCCCCACGGCTAAGTCCTTGCACCGTTATTTTTTTTTAAATTTGCATTAATTATCCGCTTTAAAGCATCAACCCTGACACGCCCCTCATCACGTTATGGTGAGATCGAATTTCATTTAGAAACCTCGGTGGCAATACAGAAAACAACCCAACTCCTTAAGTGCAAATACAAACTAGACAAAACAGGATCCTACCTATAGTAATTAAATGAGTAACCCAAATCGGATTTGTCACTAAATTAAACTTCTACAAAACATGTTCGCAATGTATTCCATTAGAAGATTAAGTCGAATATCCACTTATAAATACGCGTTATCTGGTGATATGGAGGTTATTCAGCGAAACCCAAACTATGACAAAAAGTAGTTGAATTTGTTTCTTTTTCGTTGTAGATTGTAATTTAATTGGGTCTCATGTTTTCTTTTGATATTTTGGAATAAAATTCTAAATAATTTTAAGGGTTTTTTTTTGACGTTTGTTTTGACATCGTGCTTTTTCAAAAAAAGCTCGTTGGAAATTTAAAAAGGACTTGAGGGCAATGAGTGTTCTTTATATTTTTCTTTGACGCAACTCCTTAATTGTGTCTCGTGCTGTGTTGTAAGATACTTCTAGAACAGTTTATGGGTACATATATAAAGCAGATGAACCCTTTCTTGCTAATTCATCGCTTTTTCGTTCTCTTCGATTGCTCACTGTCCGGGCACCCACAGCAAAGCGATTTTATTGCTGTGTGTCAGGTTATTTAGTTCTCGAATACATTCCCAAACCAATGTTGGTTGTATTATGGGCTTCACGAATGCCTTTAGTATCGTTTGGCTGTCTGTCGCAATAAAGATCCGCTTATTTTCATAAGCCCACTGATTGATTTGAGTTGCACAATACAATATAATGTATACCTCTGCTTGAAAGAACGTGGCATATTTTCCTAGTGTAAGGGTGATTATTGAAAATTCTCACCCCGCTATAGATTCTAGCTCCGGGTTTTGGCAAACCAGATCAATTCTGCGAGCTCGTCTCTGTAGTTCAATTGATTCCAGCTTACCCGATTCATAATTTACACAAAGTTCTGTTAAGAGTATATGTCGAAATCCTGTGATCTCATTGCCAGAAAGTTGCCTTCCGCATGATATATGATATTATTTATTTATTATACGCCTTGCGACTCATAGCATAAATATTTCAAATGTTTTTCGCCAAAATAATCTAGTAGATTTATAATAATCAAACTAGCGTAACTGCATCTGAGAACGTTTGACGGAAATAGTCGTGGTTATACGAAATGAGAAAGTTCAACTACATTAAAGCAAACAGAGCACCGCTACTTATCGTCCAAAGCTATCTATCTATGTATCATAATTTTTCAGGATTAGTGTGTTATTTCGTTGTTCATATACCCTACTATTTCCTGTAACAGGTACGAAACATTTAATCAAACATGTACGCAAGACGATATCTCCGTACGGGTACAATTTATCAAACAAACTAACCGCACAATATGTCTCGATAATGAACAAAAAAATAAATAATGGGATACACATAAAAGCAAGAGAGAGAGACTAATGTGTAATACTATTCTTGTTTCGTGAAATAAAGGAAGACGAGAGAATCAAAAACCCAACACAATACAAGTACTACTGTTAATAATATAGAACAGCAGTGTAAATCGTAAGAAACAACCGTTATACGCCAACAACAAAGCTTAATGAACCTTGAAGGAACAAAAAGTCCACGATCAGCGGCTACATTGACGAAAAAAAAACGAAGAAGAAGGTTTAGTAAGAGAGACTAATACGCGGCCGAAGAGAGAAGACTTGAGAAAAGCGCAATGCATGAATGAATGAACGAAGAAGACAAGACATGGATCGAAAGCTTCACATGCACTGCATCGCATGAGAATAATAAACAAGCACCTAGTAGACATTATTAAAGTTGATACGACGGCCGCCTTACGCAACAACAGTCCGTAATGGGTATTAAATTAGCGGGTGATTGTTGTACGAAATTGGATGACTAATGCGCCGAAATAATAAACTGTACGATGCAAAGTATGGTCTTTACGCCATTATGAAATACGTTCTCCGCCGAAATTGCTCCGAGTATTCGTGTTTAATTAACTATGTGGTTGGAAGTATATCAAATTAGCGATGGTTATTTCGAGTTGGTCAATTAGCGGGTTCCAGAAAAGTCATTTTTTCATGGAAAACCAAACTGCTCTGAAAAAAGAAAAACCAGACGTTAAGTACTTTACCGTCATTCTCATTAATGGCAGTTAGAAAGCTCATTTAGTCTTACAATGTATTTTTCATCATCGACAGACTAAAGCAGTTTCCAAAATTAATTATTCGTAAGTTTTCTAAAGGTCAATTTCCAATATTGTCTGGTGGAACGACGCAAATCGGTTTAAATATGGCGGACAAATGGTATAAACACGAGCGACTATCAGTCAATGCTCAAAAAAACAAGTTTGGTCGGCATTCGCAAGAAAAATAATGCTAGGAGGCTTACAACCAGTAGTGATAGGAAGTGAAAGAATTTCACATGTTAAAGGGGCCAAATAGCTTGGACGTAAGGTTTGATTAAAGATTTACATGGGAATTACATATCCAGAAAGCAACCCTAGGCAGGAGGCTGTATGGATGAAATTGGGGCTTTAGCTCCAACATGACTGTAGTTGTAGATAAGTACAATTAGACCCATTAGATTAGATTAGAATTGGGTTGACCTATGGATCTGTTTCACCGCGACCTATTCAGATCTATTAGGACCCCTTTTTTCCTCTCTAATTGTGCTCTCTTAATTAGGCTTATCATCTTTGAGGAGCGGCTTCTTTGTGTAGCTGCTAGCTGTGGGGTTCTCCACGCCCATTAGTAGAAACCTTGTCCTCGCCAGGCTTACACATTGGCACAGCACATGAACTGGTGTTTCTTCCTTCCCTTGGTAGAATCTGCAGGTTACCTCATCTGCCATGCTTATGTTGTACATATGCCTATTCAGTCTACAGTGACCAGTAAGCAGATCTACAATTATTTTGACAGTCTCCCTGTAGATCTCTAGGAAATTCAGGCCTCTGTTCCTTTAGGAACCATTTTACCTGCCTCTGCCCCGGTGATTTTTGCCATCATTTTCTGGACTGATTATGTATCCATTCATTGATGGATTTTTTTTAATTTACGATTTGGTAGTCGCGAAAGAACGCTCCAACGAATGATCTTGACAAACCTCGCTTGGCCAACTCGTCCGCTGCCTCTCACGCCCGAGTGGCTAGGGACCCAGTCAAAGTTAATTTACTTTGGATACCCGCCTCATTTAGAGTGCTTACATAGTCCCAAATCAGCTTAGAATCCACACTTACGGAACTAATCGCTTTAACTGTGGACTGATTGTCAGAGAAAATAGCGACGGTTTTACCTGGCTCGGTACATCTTTCTATTTCTCGGGCACAATGGTGGATTGCAGCAACCTCAGTTTGGAATACCGTTGTCTCGTTGCTGAAGCTCACCGAAAGAGCCTTTTAGGCTTCTTAGCGTATAATCTAGCTCCAACGCCGTACTCTGTTTTAGAGCCGTCTGTGTACCAGTTTGAGTCCGCTCTTACTGGAGTACCTGTCTCCCAGTCCTTCTTATCTGGTATTAAAACCTGATATTTTCTAAATCTAAACCATGGCATCCCTTGGTATATCCTGCCTCCTTGAGTTCATCTAGTAGTTTCTGATGGTCAGTGCCGTGCGATTTACTTATCGGTACTTGACTATGCAATAGTCTATGTACTGTAGACCTTGCAGCTCCTTGTATATATATATGTAGCGGGGGCAGGTTTAGAGTTACTGCCATTGCGATGGTAGGCGTCGATCTCAGCGCACAGACGCCAGTCTCTGCACGCCACCCAGCGTTTTGGCCGCCCTCACTTGGCACTTCTTTGGCCACCATACCATAGCTCCGTACGTTATCATTAGTCTAATTACCCTTGTGGATAACCAGAGAGTCCTTGGGGCTAAGTCTCCAATTCCTTCCACACAGCCTCCTGCACCTATCTAGGTGAAGGTGGCTTTGCTGGTTGTTTTCTGGATATGTGTGTTCCATGTATGTCTTCGACTAAACCATACCCCCAGTTACTTTGCCTCTTTGACATATCGAATCCTTTCACTATCGCCAGTGGTTACAGGCCTTCCGGCGTTCTTTTTCTTGTGAACGTGACAACTTTTAGACCCATGGTAACAGACGGAGCAATAGTGTGGTGGTCAGAGGTGCAGCAGGAGGTAGCGGGCAAAACGTTATAACATTTCGTGTAAAAAAAGATACGTTTCCCTCTCAAGCACTATCCGATCAGGGTGTCTGAATCCCTACTATCCTATCTTCAAGCAACTGTCGCAGTTGTGCTGGGCGGTCGTGGGTACATACTAATCAGCATTTAAACATGAGAATCTGCCACGGCGTTAGGCGCTTGAAGGTGCTAGAAATATACCTAGAATTTGGAGAATAACAGACCAAACAAAACTCTACGGTATTTAACTATTGTAGATTTAATAAAGGTATATAAATTATCAACTAAAATACGTAAATGCCTCTCTTGTAAGTGGGTGACTCCAAGCAATATCATTAGTCATAAGAAAAGTGCCATCTACGTGCAATTTTGATCTATGTTGGACTGTACAAACTTTTAGATACTCTGCATATATACTCTTTAACAAATATATGTATATAAACCCTGTTTGTGTTTGTACGTTTGTGTACAACTTAAGAGAATTAAATGTTGTGCGTCATCTATTATCTATCGTCACATTTAATTGTTTAATTTTTTTTTAATAGAGAATTTTGACTTGTCCTATATGTACCACTGTGGAGTCTATTCGATTAAATATTAAAAAAAAACAAGGGCCTTGTCGAACATTTTTTTGGGAAAGTGTTGATTATATCAAACCGTTAATAATAGTAACTTGATATAATTGAATTATCATCGGCTGTAGTACCCATAGTGATCTGCGGTCTACTGTTGTGGCCAAAATTCTAAGAAAAGCTTGCTTGGGCTAAAAGAAAGTGCAAAGAATAGAATGCTTGTGAGTTACAGTTTGTTGTGCAATGCCAAGTTGTTTAACTGCAGCTCTGGAGATAATATTTGATGTCAGTCCTCTCCATTTACAAGTAAACAGAACCGCCGTTCTCAGTGGTTTAGAGATTAGAGCAATTTTCAAGCTGGGAACCTTACAGAACGTCTGACGATCTTAATTTAAAATGCTTAAGTGACCTCGAAACACAGAGTAAAAAAAAATTGTTACATTACAACAAAATGACTACTGTTTTGCAGTATCCTTGCGATCACAAACAACATCGTTTTTAAACTAGGCTTGCTGTATTTGTTTGGTATGAGCTGCAAATTTACAAACATTGATGTAATTGGATAAATTTATTCTGTAAATTTACTTCCCAATATGAATAATACTGTTAAAATTGTAATTTTACAGTCAGGATATTTACGATAGTGAGTATAGTACATTAAACTGACAGTGTCTTCTCTCTCATACGTATTCTGTAAGACATGTTGTTCTTTCTTTATGTTCAGTGCGGTATAAATGTCAACACAGTTACATATTTTCAAGCATTGATATTTTTATATTTTTTGTTATTATTTCACTAATGAATCTTGTTATTAGTTAATCAAAATTTGTAGATAATATCAATATCAATAATAACAATGACACATTACGTTCCGTCGATGAAAATTCACTCAATGAATGTTGTTTGTTTGTATTATAGTATTTTTCTCCGTGCAGAGGCACATCATTCAACACGTGCTTTCAAAATATGACTGCGCAAGACAAATACTTCCTTTTTTTGATACTTTATTGATATAATGAACTTTTTCAAAGAACCTGTGAGTATACGTTATTATAGAAATCTAAATAACTGCCACTTCAATGATTTCTATTCGTTGTCTTCTTTTGCACATATATTTAATAAATGCATTAGCTAACATGACATACACTTTTCATCAAGGTATGTTATCAGTTCGTTCTTGCAATAAATTGCGAACCATATGGTGAATATTGTTATGAAAATTCTACGTAAAAATAACAATGTATATTCGTTCATATTCATATTATTAACAAAAATATTTATTGAATATATGAAAATATGGTTAGCATAACAAATAGTATCTATGGACTAATGTAAAATCATTTGTTATAATAATGAAAACGAATTTATTTCATTAATGAATCCGGTTATTGCTTAATCAACGATTGTGAAAGAATATTTTATCATAACAATGACACATTTCGTTCTGTCGACGAAAATACACTCAATAAATGTAGATTATTGATATTACGACCAGTATTTTTCTCAGTGTATTGAACTTTAGTAACACTGGATTTGTAGAAATTTGATTTATATACAGTATTCATGTTTCAATGTTTAAAATACAGATTTCCCACTTCATCTTTCTTCCGTTAATTGAATTCCGTTTTGTCTTTCGTTTAATACATAAATTTGTCACTTTACCAGATATTTTTCTGTAAGGAAGGAGTTTAAAATTTCAAAGCAGATTATATATCGCTACCTTTACCACACGGTGAAGTCTGTTTACAACATAGCCGGATTAAGAAGACTTAAGATTACTTGATACATTGGAGCTTTCATAAATAAATAATCGCTAAATTGTGAGAATCGTTTTCCCCATTATTAACTCCCGACATCTCCAAACAAAGAGCCTGAGAGTGCTTTACAAGAAGGGATAAAGCGCACTATTTTAATGAGCCTCGAAACTCTACACTTTTATCACGTCATTAATTTCATCTGTTTTCACATCGTCCCGTAATTTACTGCCACCGTTTTATTGAAGAAGCGCTCTCGGTGTGCTGTGGGCACTGCACTGTCTTTTGTCCCGCTGTTTTATATACGACCGCTTAACACCGTCATTATCACGTCGCCCTTATCGGCTCATTCAGTTGTTAGTATGTATGTAGGAGCGGTGCCCTCCGCGGTTCGTGTAGAAGTGGATAGCAAGCACAATAGCAACAAGTGATATTCAAATGGGACGATAAAGTATAACATGGGGTCAAGGTGCCAAGCGTATAAATTTCCCATCTTATGCACAAGCGGGTTATACAACAAACAGCCTCGTGAATCGTGAATATTCATTTTGTTTCCCATTCAATGGAAATTAAATGCATTTGCATTTAGCGTATCCGATATAAACAGAGATAAATAATGTTTCCTTTTTGTTTGCTTGATTTTTGAAATGCTTCAGTGGGACACTGATTTCTTCCGTCAACGCGTGTAGCACCGGCTGAAAGAAGCTCTACACCATATTGGGTTCTGTTTACATCACCACGATATCCTTGTGTTAAAAAAAAAGCTAATCGACACACATTCAACAGCTTTTATCACCTTCCAAATTGATTACTATTTAGCTTGGAGCAATAGCCCTAAACACCACAGCAAAGCTTTAAAATTACTGTAGAAGTAGAAAAAACCCGATAAGATGTGACATAAGTAGCTAAGGATAAGATTTATTTCTGTTTGAAGTGGAATTTTTCTGTCATGCCCTTTTCGTACCCACTAATTTATTATACATGTATTTGCAGTGTTTACAAACTTGTTGATAAAATGCTTCGTAATTAATGTTCTTGGAAGGCGAGTAAAATGATACTTTTTCTGCATATACAAAATGAGTAAATTACGACCGATTTTTAGTAAATAAAACCTTTCTTGGCGTAAACATCACAGAAAAAAAAAGTATTTCGGCGTAAATATAATATAAATATTATTATTAAAGAATTTCTTCGAAATTTTTTTTCTCAGCCATTTATTTTATATTTTAAATTAGTGGAGTTAAAAATAATTTAAAAATT
>RXPK01003598.1:0-78078 GCA_004143645.1 Protaetia brevitarsis | reverse complement strand
AATACTTACGATACTTATTTTTACTTTATTTCATAATATTTGGAAACATTCTACGTACAAACAATAAAACAACACAACGTATTCTAACCTCTATTTGAGGTTATGACGCTTATCTACCGAGATGAATCTCTTAAGCAAATCAACTAGCAATTTATCTGGTAGATGCAGTATATATATGATGCATTGAAATTCCTACAATTATATTATTTAACGATTTCTGTACATAGCGATATGAGCATTCCATTTCTTATAAATGCCATAACATGTTCAAAGTTTTGCTTACCTCGTAGTCACCACAAAAACTAAAACACACCCGCAACAATGAATTACACAGTTAACCCTAATCTGCCCTAATCGTATACTATTATAAACTATAACTGTAACGGACAAACGAATAAAAACGTTGATGATACGCACGTGCGCGTATGCATTCTATGTACCTAATCCATAGACGCATAAATAATACTAAATCATATAACACCGGCACCGTAATGAATAGAGGTGTTGTGTTGACGTTCGCAACTTACAAATATTACAGATAATATATATACAAAACGCAGATATATAATAGAAAGTTACAGCGCTCAACTTAGATACTAAATAAATCATATTAGATATATATTATCTAATTTAATCTTTAAACTATCATTTTAAATAGGTACATACCTACTTAATATGTATGCATATTTTACCCATTTTATATTATTCGTCCTACGCACCAAATGTACAAAAGCAAAAATTCAATCTTTTTTTTATATGAAATAAATATTTACAGAAATACAAAGCAAAATATTCTTGCAGAGTTATGAAAAATATATTCAGAAAACATTTGCAATAAAATATTATTAATGCTACATAACATATATATTTTTTAAATGTTTTCCTAACATATTTCTATAATTATTGTATGCATATTATATTAATATAACTAATATTCAAGAAAGATTTAATATTTTTTAAATATTTATAAAATATGAAATAAATATAGTTGGTCACTGGGGGAGTATCGTGCGTCAGTTTGGATCGGAGTCACGCGCTCTAGAGCGTGCAAATTTTGTCGTATTTAGGGGTATTTAGATCGTCTTGATGACTTTGGTAGGGGCGTGGCGCAGAAGGAATTTTTTTTTTTCAATGATTCAATTAATTATTTTTTTACAACACCGGCGAGGGGAATGGAGGCAATGGTAATTTAAATGAGTAACTTGATTTTAAGATTCTACAGTATAATGGTTTTATTTTGACAAATTAACATTGAAAATATTGATGAACCGAGAAATTAATATTCTTGAACGCAGTCACCAATCAATGCCAAACAGAGGATTATAGAAGCTTGCATTGCAGTTGAAGGCCGCGATTTCCAACAATTTCTTATAAAATAATTTTGTTGTATTAGTACATTTAATTGTATATGAACTTTAAAGCTTTAAAAGCCGCTTAGGACACACACTCATATATTTAGAATCACCCTGTATCCATATGTCCATTTATAGACGCATATAAGACATGCAAGTGTTTAAATCCAATTCAAATTTTACACATTTATTAATCGAGACACAATTGGGACACAGAATTCTGCTGATAATCGAGTTTCTTATATCGTTTTAAGGCGAGACATTAAAACGACTACTGAAATGCATTCGATATTCTTTTGCAATAGTCCATTTCGAAATAAGCGTTTAATCAGTGATGAAAAATCGCATTGCAACAATCGGTTGAATTTAATTCTATTCCCTTTTGATACTCATGTCATAAAGAGAGAATAATAATATAAAAGTTGTGAAAGTAACATGAATGGAAAAGCAGATGTTGTGCCAAAAAAACAAAAAATATGGCACAAAAATATACATATTTTTTTTTTACAGCTGACACATCCAATTGTAAGATCCACATGATAAATTTCTTGTAATTTTAAATGTATTTATGTATATAGTTTATGATTTCGTTATTTTTGTATTCTCCTTTGAACTGTTTGTTTTGATTTTATGTGTTTCTTCTGCCAATTTATAATATGCAATTTACGTACTTATTTTAAACTGCAAATTGATTACAATTTCGATGATTGCGTTCAAAATTGAGTCAGTATAAACAAAAACTTGAGAAAACAAGTAAACTTGTACTGGTGACCCCAGTGACCAACTATATTTATTTCATATTTTATAAATATTTAAAAAATATTAAATCTTTCTTGAATATTAGTTATATTAGTATAATATGCATAAAATATATTATAGAAAATATATTAGGAAAACATTTAAAAAATATATATGTTATGTAGCATTAATAATATTTTATTGAAAATGTTTTCTCAATATATTTTTCATAACTCTGCAAGAATATTTTGCTTTGTATTTCTGTAAAAAATATTGAATTTTTGCTTTTGTACATTTGGTGCGTAGGACGAATAATATAAAATGGGTAAAATATGCATACATATTAAGTAGGTATGTACCTATTTAAAATAGTTTAAAGATTAAATTAGATGATATATATCTAATATGATTTAATTAGTATCTAAGTTGAGTGCTGTAACTTTTCTATTAATATATCTGCGTTTTGTATTATATTATTTGTAATATTTGTAAGTTGCGAACGTCAACACAACACCTCTATTCATTACGGTGCCGGTGTTATATGATTTAGTATTGTTTATGCGTCTATGGATTAGGTACATGCATAGAATGCATACGCACACGTGCGTATCATCAACGTTTTCATTCGTTTGTCCGTTACATGTTATAGTTTATAGTAGTATACGATTAGGGCAGATTAGGGTTAACTATGTAATTAATTGTTGCGGGGTGTGTTTTAGTTTTTGTGGTGACTACGAGGTAAGCAAAACTTTGAACGTGTCATGGCATTTATAAGATAATTGGAATGCTCAATATCGCTATGTACAGAAATCGTTTAATAATATAATTGTAGGAATTTTATGCATCATATATGTACTGCATCTACCAGATAAATTGCTAGTTGATTTGCTTAAGAGATTCATCTCGGTAGATAAGCGTCATAACCTCAAATAGAGGTTAGAATACGTTGTGTTGTTTTATTGTTTGTACGTAGAATGTTTTCAAATATTATGAAATATAGTAAAAATAAGTATCGTAAGTATTAGAATGTAGCTACCACTCCAATTATTGTAAATGCTCCTAATGTATTAGTAGGTGTTAATAATGTTGTACGATGTTTTATTCATGGTATGATCTAATACAATTGGCATTATTTTAGAGGCTACAAGGAAACGCCATGAGAGCGCCACTACCGAAGATATGAAAAACCATAGGGTTGTACTTGGCACCAGCCAAGGCTAGACTTAAAATGAGTATTTTTCATTTTTATTGGCTTATTCACATAAAATGATAATAAATACGTTTGTTTTTTATTTAGAACACTTCAATTAAAAAATAGTGATTAATTTGATAAACTTTCAGTATGCCTTAAAAGATGCCAGAATTATTGATTATTAACTTGTATGGTAAGTGTGAAAAAACAAGTTCTTGCCTTTTAGATAACTCTATGTATGTTTCAACTTTTCGTTATCGACGTTATACATTCTAAATAACCAAGAACAATTTTAGTTCATTTTGACAAATTAAATAGATTGCATAAAAAATCTCAATTTTCATATAAATATTTTACAAATATTTTAGAAAAAATATAGCGCTTACATTAATTTTAAAATATGGAATAAATATTTTAATTGAATATTTTATCTATATTTAGAAAAAAATATGAAAAATATATTCAAAAACCTCTCACGAAAAATATTTATAAAATATATTTTTAAAAATATCTATGTAATATTTCTGGCTGTTAGGGTATCGTCAACTCCAAGTACGATGCACTTGGAACAATATCACTAAACTGACAATTGCTTTAATTGTAAAGCCTACTTTAGCGATAATCATTAAATCTATAATTAGAAGCATCGTTATCGCATATATAATAATAACAATTTTCTTTAATAAATCGGATATGGTTATTCCTTTCTGAATGAACTCAACCATTGTGCAGAGATTTATAATTAGCGCTTTGTATTAATAAAATATGAAGAATAAACTTGTCATTTGTCATCCCACATAAACATGCTAAACTGTAGAAACAAAATAAGATATCAAAACATTACTGGGATTGGAATTAATTTACGATTAAAATAGCCGATCCACTGTCGTAGTAGTTTAGATAGTCAAAGAATGCACGCATTCATTGAATAATGTTACAAAACATTTCACTTAAGAAAAAACCATCGATTTACTAATACAATGTAAATTAAATGTGGAAATGATCCATAATGAACAGCAGCTTTAAAACGCACCATTCATTATTTATTCAATCGACCATCTGTATAATACGAGGCGTAATCTTAAACGCGTATATTAAACATAAAATCTCAATAGAAATAAATAAAACGCCTATCAACATCAATTAGATTCCATAAAATATAATCCGCAAATATACATATATGATATAAAAGACACAGATGAAAACTGTTATTTTATTCCACCACAACATCTATTATGTATTACGCGTGATTTATAATACGGTTGGTAGGCCTGACAGTCGTCAGCCTCAAAGATTTCTTTTATACGCCGGTAAAGGCGTAAGAGGCTTACAAATGTAATTAAAATCTCCCAACCGCTGGCACGTTCTCTGTGAATAAATTTCTTCCGATGTTAATGCGATCAACTGACCTAACTGCATAAGTACTTGTGTCTCTTTTAGCTTCTGGCGTATTTAATGTAATGGATCTGTGTTATGGCTGCACTTTTTTTTTAATTAATCAAGTAGATACTTACGCAATGGTGTGTTGTACAAGAGGAGCAATGAGACTGGTTTTGTTTTTATAATGTGTTGGAGAATAATTTTATATTTTTATTTTGAAATTGATAAATGCTAGAAGTAATAATATTTTCAAGTGGGAGTTTATATCGGGGATTGAAAAAAGTTTCAAACTATTATACAGGATGATTCTCAATATATGTATATACAAACTTTAAGTGTTGATTCCTAGGATTATTTTGATCATAAAAGTTCATAAGAACATATGTCCAAAATCACTTAGTTCTAAAGTTGTACAGTGTTTAATAGTAAGTTAACATAATTAATGTTTTTTTTATTATAAATTAACAAAATAATTAGAAAAACAAAATTAACTTATACTAACTATTGAAAATGACCGCCCCCAACTGCAATACAAGCTTCTATTCTTCGTCGTATTGACTGGCGAGTACGTTCTAAAGTACCATGGGTATTTCGAATTGTTTGAAAAGCTGCGATAATACGATTTCTCAGTTCATCGACATTTTCAATGGGAGTATAAACTAATGATTTAAGGTGACCCCAGAGAAAAAAGTCCAAAGAATTTAAGTCTGGAGACCGAGGAGGCCACGGTTGTGACTCCCCGTCCTATCCATCGATCTGGATACGTATTGTCCAAAAACTCGCGAGCAACTGAACTAAAATGCGCTGGAGCACCGTCATGCATAAAATACATTTGTAATCTTAATTGCAACGGAACTTCTTCCAGCAGTAGTGGTAGCTCCTCTTCAAGAAAATTGCGGTATACCTCGCCATTTAACCGCATCGGTAAAAAGTGTGGACCTATCAAGTGATCTCCAACAATTCCGGCCCATACATTGACAGAGAATTGATGTTGATGACGGGCATTCACTAGTTCGTGCGGATTTTCTTCGGCCCATATGTAAATATTATGAAAATTAATAATCGCGTTTCTAGAGAAAATAGCCTCGTCGGTGAAGAATATTTGAGCCAAATAGTCAAGATTTTGTGCGATTTTGTGTTGCATCCATTGACAAAAAGCCACTCTTTGCGGAAAATCTGCCGGCAAAAGTGCCTGCACCCGTTGAATGTGATATTGATACTACAGTTGATCTTTCAATATTCTCCAAACTGTGGCCTGACTAATGTTCATAGCAAACGCAATTTTTCTGGTGCTTGTAGTAGGATGTTCCTCAATTTCATTTCATAGTATCATTTCTTCAACTTCTGGAGTTCTCACTGTAGATGGGTGCCCGTTATCAGTCGTCCGTTTTTTAAAATTTCCCATTTCACTAAGACGTTGGTGAAGACGGGCAAATATTGAATGATGCGGGATGATACGGTTCGAGTATCGTTCTTCATAAAGACGTCTAGCAGTACACGAATTTCCATTGGCAAGACCGTAAACGAAATGCATATCACACACAAAGCATTCGTGTAATTCATTTTAGAAAACAGAAACTGGCAATAAACTGAATCAATACTCTGACAACTATTGACAAATATTGAAATGACTAATAAACAATTCCCTCTCAACACAATAGTTTTTGAAGAACCAACTGTGATATTTTATCGTATTAGTCATAGTTCATAATTTATTATTAAACATTCAATAACTTTAAAACCAAACCGTTTTGGGCATATATTCATATGAACTTTTATGATCAAAAAAACCTCAGGAATCAACTCTTAAAGTTTGTCGCATATATTGAGAATCACCCTATATACCGGGTGTCCACACTTAAGTGTGCACTATTGATAACTTTGTTATTTTTGGAGGTACAGAATCGGTCAAATAGACAAAGTAGTAGTATTTTTTATGGCGGTTACAATTGTGAAAACAGAAAAACAATTGAGCGTTGCGTTCTCTAGATATTCGTCCAAAATTATTTTTTTATGGAACGCCCTGTATATTTTTTTGCAATTTAAAAGAAAATTCCAAACTGAACAAAAAAGTCTTAGTACACTATTATAAAAAAATGTCAAATAAAGTAGTTATTGAGAAATCTTTATCTTTGTTTTGTTTGCATGAAATCGATATACCCATGGAAAATTAAAGCGTCACATTGTTTAGTAGCTGTCAAGTTATTTATATTTGTTGTTGTTAAAGTTACTGTGCGGAAAAGTACTGTTTTTACAATTTTTTCAATCGTAACAATGGCATTTACTCATTTGGAAAAGTGTGATATGTTGGAGTTGTACTTGCTGTTTAACAAAAATTCAGATAGAGCGCTAGAACGTTACATTCAGCAATTTCCTGACCGTGATGTACCAGACCGTCGCTATTTTTTAAAACTTTATCGAAGATTAAGAAGCAACGAAACAATTTTTATAAAGAAGAGGGAAAAAAATGATTTTATATTACCACAAGGGATAGAAATAAATGTATTGGCATATTTTCAGGTACATCCAAATAATTCTGTAAGGGATTTGTCCAGAGGATCAGGTATTTCTCGTAGCACGATCCATAAAATTCTGAAAAAATATAAATATGTTCCCTTTAAATATCAGCCTGTTCAAACTCTACTTTTGGGCGATTATCAAAGACGATTAACTTTTGCTCAATGGTTTATCAATGCTTTTGAAAAAAATCACAATTTCTTTAGACACATTTTATGGAGTGATGAATCTAACTTTTCTAATCGCGGGATGTTCAATAAAAGAAATAATCATTACTGGAGTCGTGAAAACCCATTTGTTGTTTATCCTTGTAATCCCTAACACCGATTTAGTTTAAATGTTTGGTGTGGTATGATCGGATCCCGAATTGTTGGGCCATTTTTCTATCGGGGTTCTTTAACAGGAGAAAGATATGTGGCATTATTGACAGATATTTTAGAAAATTTTCTGAATGAATTAAATTTGGTAGACAGACAGATTATTTACTTTCAACAAGATGGAGCGCCCGCACATAATCACCGTGACACAAGTGAGTTATTAGAAAGATTATTTGGAAATAGATGGATTGGCACAAATGGTCCTATTCAGTGGCCGCGCGTTCACCTGACATGACGCCATTAGATTTCTTCTTGTGGGGAGCAGTAAAAAATCAAGTGTACAAACATAGATATACAACAGTGGATGAGCTTCAGGAAAGAATTTCCAACATCATTGACGACATCGACGGTAGGACAATTTTAGGAGCTACTCGTAATGTTCACAGAAGATTGATAAATGTATTGAAATGGAAGAGGTGTCTTTGAACATTAATTGAGTAATTTTCTTGACTATTTTTGTATTTATTTTTATTTGTTTATTAAATTAAACGCTTTAATGAATGTGACGCTTTAATTTTCCATATTAGGTATATCAATTTCATGCCAACAAAGCAAAGATAAAGATTTCTCAGTATCTACTTTATTTGACATTTTTTTATAATAGTGTAATAAGACTTTTTTTGTTCAGTTTGGAATTTTCTTTTAAATTGCAAAAAAATATACAGGGCGTTCCATTAAAAAAAATAATTTTGGACGAATATCTAGAGAATGCGACGCTCAATTGTTTTTTTCTGTTTTCACAGTTGTGACCGCCATAAAAAATAGTACTACTTTGTCCATTTGATCGATTCTGTACCTCCAAAGATAACAAAGTTATCAATAGTGCACACTTAAGTGTGGACACCCGGTATATATTTTCATAAATCATATATCGTATATCGGTTCTGATTGAAACACTTATGAAAACAGAAATAATACCAAAACAGTTGTTTTATTTTTGATAGTGATGAATAAAACTGCTTCTTTACGTTAGGGTGGTTTTGTGAGTATAGAATTTCACAGGGTATTAGAGCAAAACAAACCAAGCAAAAAAGTCTTAATACACAAAAAAAAAACTTTTACAGGCGCTAAAACTACTAAAGGTATCTTCAAATACATGATATATGTTGAAACTAACTCGGTAGAAACTACAAATCTGTTGGTTCCATTCCTATTATCGACTATGTTCGTGACTTGTACATCAATTTGCCTATCGATCCAATCGAAAGTCTAAAAAGGCGCACAGGTGTCAAGGCGAAGAAACGAGCCAATCTAGAATAGAGCGACAGAGGTGTACTACATAACCTCCATTGACTACTCAGCGTGCGAGATCGGTGGGCACAGATAAGTCTCACTACCTACTCACCCATTCGGAACAGAAGAGCACGTTTTCAATACCGAGAATACCCAATGTGTCATCCAGTTCTATCTATGTATTAATCGACCCGCAGTGAAAAGACTTTCTTTTTCGTATAGAAGAACGCCCACCAAAAAAAAAATACTAATGATTGTAGGTAATTGAATAATAGGCATTTTTACGACAGCGAACCGTCACATAAAACGGGCATTCTATACTGGACGGACTGCCGAAACCAGTTTGGTGGTCCACGCGGATGTGCTATAACAATTTTCTAATTAATTACCGGACACCCACCTCCTCCCAGTCGCAATGGGAGGTTTTTGAGGTCGTTAAGGCTTTTAAATTAGTATTTGTAGGTATTTTTAAGTTTAAATTAAAAAGAAATTATATTCTTTTATACGCAGAGGCGCATATAGGTTGTCTTATATTGAAGCTAAACGATGATACATTGCATGAAAGAGATATTTTGAAACGTACTTTAATTTATTCTCACAATACTACATTCAGACACGCTTATTTTGAAAGCCCAAACAACAAAGCAATTAAAATAATAAGGTTTTTAACCTAGCTCCCAGCAAAATACTTTAATTTTGCCGTAAAGCATGACATACTACAACTATAATTAAGTATGTATTACATATGCGACTATTTTTAGGTTATATCTACTACAAAAAACTTATTCGTATATATTTCAGGACGAAGCACGACATAAAAAGACAGCTCACCTGTAATTCGCTTGCATTGTAGACCTGACTAATTAAATTAAAATCTTTAATTAATTAACTCGACGCATGAGATGGCAAGGTTCTGTATTACACAATGAAAGCACAATATCACACACACAATATCCTTCCTGCAAATTGAACGAAATTGAAAAACCGGTTCGCAATCTTCACACCTTTCAATAGCACGGTATTTCATGTGGAACACAGTTTTACTTGTTTGTAAATTCCGTTTAATTTAATTTTCGCATTGAAAACTATTAAAGTTTATATTGTCCCGATTATTATGAATGTCAGCGGTGTATACTAAAGTAAATAGTTGGTACTATTGCACGCATGCCCATGTAGTACTTATGAACAACACAAAATAACCAAAAATGTAACATGACTACGTGACGAGAATGCACACAAACACAAAATACCTACATTAGTTTTGAAACAGATTGCAGGTACGTATAAGAAACTTCTGAAAAAAATATATGGTTTCGGTTTATTTATGTTAAGGAAAAAATGCATGCATCATGATTGATATGAGGTGTTTTTAATTAAAAAAAAAACGTTTTGGCGGAAGCAGCCATCTTATCCAAATGTCAACTCCAAGTAAACGAATATTAAACTAATCAAATGGATTATTGCAGATCTGAATGTCTAGAAGGAATGTAAACCGTCCTTTTTTAAAAAAGAAAGATTAATACCTATAGCTATGTGAACGCAAGGACATTTTTTAACGATTACAGCATAAAAAAAAATCATGCTGTATGCTAAAATGGAAAAATATGTAAACTATAGTTCGTGAAATGGGGTCACTATACTTCGTGAGAATAATCCTGTTTGATCGAACGTTTTTCGCGAATCTTGTATATGTTAAAAAACGCAAAAAAATAGCCTCATTTATCAATAGCACGCTAAATATATCCTGTCTAACTAACAAGATGTCACTAACTCTTAAATTACACTACGAAATATTTTGCATGTTGAATCGAATCGGGCAGATTTTAGAAACATATGTTTATATTAAACCTTAAAAGTCATTTGTGTGTATGTACAACACATATATACAAACATCTGTGTTTATAATCCAACGAGTTGTGTAAAAGTATGGGTGAAGTATGAGTGTATTTTTATTCTCGGTGGCATTTTTAGCGCAAGCACATTCGAACACGTGACCTTGTATGTGTCTTTCGAATAATATTGTCATAGCAACGCTTTTCCGACTGGTTTTTTATCTTGTGTAGGTTTCCAGATAGGTATTAGGTATCATAATTTTCTTTTGTGTGATATTTTTAAGAATATATTCGACAGTTATTTCGTATATATACAAAATCGACGCGTATTTCCTGAAGTTTTCACAATCATCGGCATCTTGTCGACGCGTAGGCCCTGAACTCAATAGCGAGAAAAAGTATCGAACAAGTAGGTGTATACTAGTGGAATTATATTGTAGGTTTATTTATTAATTACGTCACAGAATGTGCGACGACCCTGCCATTTTTGGAGTGTTTCGCGATCTCAGTGCTTACACACACCATATGTGCGCTCTTGAGAGTAATTACGGTCATTCTCTCTAAACTGAAACGCAACTAATGTCACCGTTGGATAGTGATTTTATAGCGTAATATTTATGATAAATGCCGATTTAATGACTGTTATACTGCGCTTCGTGACTGGCTATGAAATAATACGGATTTTTATCGAGTCTATAGGACATATACACACACAGGAGATTGGTTTGTGGTGCGCGCTCGAAGATCGTCTGTCAATTTTATAGGTTATGTTATGTTCACGTACAGACACAATTTATAATAGGTATCTAAAAATGATACAATTTGTATACATGATTGTGCAACTATGTACCATCGGCTGCATAGGAAACTGGTACAACATAAAAATACATTTACCCGAATGTTTGAAAATGTTTGCAGTTTAAGTGGCCTGTTTGTCAAGTAACGTGAAAATTGGCTTTTTTTTTTGAATTTCGGTTAATTGTGGCTTGATTGTGGCATATTAACCTGACAATATATGACAGATATATGTAAGTGACATTAAATTTAATTTTGACATGCTACAGACCAAATCAGTCAACCTAAAACTAACTGTCTACCAATTTTCTATGCAACCGATGGTATATGCAACAAATTTAATTATTTTACTCAAAACGTAAGTTCTTTCTATTGTTATCTGCACATCTAATGATTAGGAAACTTTTAACGAATATCATAGGCAAATGTTTCGTGAAATAATGATCATATGTATAAATACACACTCATAAATTTATATGATATTACAGAGAGTCAAAATGATTGTCAATTCCGCTCCTATAGATAGTAACAGGGTGTAGGTATATGCCGCGTGTTTGTAATGAAGGTTTGAACTAAGTCAGTGTTGGAACATAAGAAAGTAAACGGATCTGTCATAAATAAGGAAAACGTAACCTATATTTGAACTCGCATTATATAAACGACTATGGATAGGTGTTTCTGCTTATAAAAATGAAATGTAATTAATTTAACTTTACTAAATTATGATTTTACAATTCAGTACTAACTGGTGTTTAACTAAATTTATTTATTACTTTAAATTATAACATACAATTAGTATAATTATTAAGTGACAAAACTGCATCTCTCAGTTCTTCTATGGTATGCATGCGGTTTCTATAGATCCTATTTTTTAGATAGCCGAACATGAAGTAACCTAATGGGGTTAGATCAGGCGATCTTGGTGGCCATCTTTGTGCTCTAACGAACCTGTCAGCAAAAAACTGTTGAAGATATTGGCAGGTTTGTCCAGCAGTATGTGCTGGGCATTATCGTGCTGAAAATAACCTGCTTCAAGCTCATTTTCTTGTAACTCGCAATAAACAATTCCAACATCGTTTGGTAACGTTGGGGCTGTTACAGTTTCCTCGAAGAAATTGGCCCTATTATTCATTGCCTGGACATAGCTAACCAAACTCCAACTTTTACGGGATGCAATTGCTTTTCTGAAATTCGTGTGGATTTTCTGCAGACCAGAATACAATAGTTTTGTAAATTGATATAGTCTGTTAGATAAAACCAGGCTTTCATCCGAGAAAAATGATCTGTTTAGCAATTCATCGTCCTTAAATTGTTATTAAACCAATGACAATATTCCAATCGCCTATCGTGATCTAATGGTAAATAATTCGTACCGTAGAAACTTTATAGGGATGAAAATGTACTTTCTTTTGACAGCTCATTGCGCTGAAGTGTATGATAAGCCTATAACATTATAAAATGTAATAAACTATTTCACTTAATGTTAATATTGATTTTTTACCTGTTTGTGAGCTATTACACAAGATAAATTCCCTTTTTTTCTTACAGTATTCAGAAAAATACTATTGTTGGTGATATTAGATGTAAATAAAACGATTTGAAAAAAATTATAAGATAAAATAATCGAAAGATGCTACAAAACGAACGCCACATGTCGATAAATGTCAAGAAAATTCATTTAATGTATGAAATTTGTATGTAACTAACTTCGCTCTTTAAATTGGTAATAAGTATAGATAATTTTTTCCGGAAAATAGTTTTTTTCTTACGACAATCATTTTGAATCACATGGTATGTTCACATTAATACTGCATGAATATATATCATATGCTTGTAACGCCTATAATACGTTTATGACTGTACCTGCCTCTTACAAGATTCTTATCAATACCTTCACGACTATAGGATTGTTCACAGGCAATTACAGATATTCCAAGACATCCTAACGGTCGCCTTATGGTGTAGCTTTTACATTAGGGGCATTAACATTCGTAGATAGTGTTGGCACTTGTCAAAATTTCGTCGACTTACTCGAGAAATCGCTTGTAAGTTATGTTTGTAATGCTAGAATGGACTCGTTCAACATATGTCTGTAGATGCCTAGAGTAGACAGTGCCGAGTAAAATTGATTTGGAAGACCTCACGCAGAGAGCGTGATTGAATACGAACTTCTGAGTCTACGTCATGTTAGGAGGGATATCAGATGGTGTTACATTTGTCTTAGGTCGTGATTTATGCGGTTAGTTAAGATATTTAGTTGAGTAGTATGATGTGGAGAATTGATGACCATTTCAAGAGATTCATTTTTTGTTTTTCTTCTTGGCAAACTCAAATAAATTGGTAATTTAAGAGTAACTTAGAATTGATAATAAGTAGTAATATTTATGTAAGAAGACTAACTAGATTCTAAACTTAGATGGCAGGGAAGTAGAAAGAACATAACATAAACTACTTACCATATGCCTGTCTTAGTTGTAGGTTAGAAATTTCCCTAACTTAGAAAGGGGTGAGAGAGAGAGCTAGTTGATTCTTACAAAAAAGTAACTTTAAATTAGTAGTAGTATGTAGTATTTATTTTCATTACATAAACGTAATGAAAATAAATACTACCCTAATAGCCAAATTTAAATTCACCGGCAATTAATTCTTAGTAACTTTCAACGTTGAAACATAAAACTACCCACTATTTAGTATTACATTAATAGTTATTTTAATGCCTTTACGTTGAATTCACTAAAAATTGTGGCGGGAAATTTAAATTTGGCTATTAGGGTACATACATACAATTTTAACACCAATTTGTACTCAAATCCCAAACTAGCTACTTTTTTTTTAATAATTAACCTAAAACTTAATTCAAATAAAATGACCTAATTGTTATTAAAAGCTATCTCCCCTACCATTTTAACACCAATTTGTACTCAAATCCCAAACTAGCTACTTTTTTAAATTATTAACCTAGAAACCTAATTCAAATAAAATGAACTAATTGTTATTAAAAAAGCTATCTTCCTACCATTTTAAAAAAAATTATGTACACAAATCCAAACTAGCTACTTTTTTTAAATAATTACCTAACCTAAAACTTAATTCAAATAAAATGACCTAATTGTTATTAAAATAGTATCTTCCCCCACCATTTTAACACCAATTTATACTCAAATCCCAAACTAGCTACTTTTTTTAAATAATTCACCTAAAACTTAATTCAAATAAAATGATCCTAATTGTTATTAAAAAAGCTATCTCCCCTATCATTTTAACACCAATTTGTACTCAAATACCAAACTAGCTACTTTTTTTAAATAATTAACCTAAATCTTAATTCAAATAAAATGACCTAATTGTTATTAAAATAGTATCTTCCCCCACCATTTTAACACCAATTTATACTCAAATCCCTAAACTAGCTACTTTTTTTAAAATAATTAACCTAAAACTTAATTCAAATAAAATGACCTAATTGTTATTAAAAGCTATCTCCCCTACCATTTTAACACCAATTTGTACTCAAATACCAAACTAGCTACTTTTTTTAAATAATTAACCTAAACATACTACATACTACTACTAATTTAAAGTTACTTTTTTGTGGTAAAAAAAAGCAACTGACTTTTACTAACTACGACTACTGAGTTGAAGTAATAATCTAAGCTACTTTGACGAATCTGATTTAAAAGCGGTGAAAAGAATACAGCTTGTGATATGATAATCTCTCACCGTAATGAAATATTGAACTGAAAAAGAAAGGTTTCGCAAATTTAAGTAAATCAAGAACTTGTATACATATTAATATTATATTTTTACCAATGTGTACAGAATTTACTTACTCATTACTAATCAGCTGATTTTTAAGTGCATATAATACTAAAAAATATAAATATTGAACTGGCAACACTGCAGGTCATTCAATTGGCAATGTTGTAAAAATAATCACCTGGTAGAAACAAAATGGCACACAAATATAAACTTCCGATATAACTTAATAAGAGTAACAACTATAGTGCTAATAAACTAACAAATGGTTGTATTTGATTTAGGATTCGAGTGTGGTACATGTGTTGTGTAAGTGAAATAAACCGAGTTCGTTTTGTAGGGATACCTACTGCAAAATATGACAAAGTGAATTTAACCTAAAACAACAAGCGAAAAATGGATGTGAATTGCTGTCACGTTTGTGCTATTTTGAAATCGTTTTATTTAATGAAGTGTGCTGTAACGTATCGCGTTCTGGAATTTTGTAATATATGTACTTCCAATATGTTGTCCTAATATTGGATTACCTTTCAAGATAATGTCTTATTGGTTATTGGACGCTACATTTATTTGTTGTGCTTGTTCAGTGGATAGAATATACCCTCTGCAAGGCTTTGTGGTTGTTTATTGAAATTTAAGAAAGGTGTAAGCTGTAGTGTGTTCGTAATACGTGTAAATAGTAAGTAATATTTAAGCAATCGATATTTTAAATAACAAAATGAAACCTCTGATGATATACCATCGAATTGTCACGTGTTTTCGCTTACTAATCCCCCTTTTTCTTTTTTTCTATCGTTACTATTTGCCTCTACCGTGCACAATATCCCCCTAAGGCCACGCCAATCCGACTTATTCCTATCTCTTCTGCCGTTCTCACGACTTCTCCACGGGCAGGACATGATCCCTCTCGTCCCATCATCCATACACAAACGTTCGAACTCATTGTATGTAGATCTCGCACACGCTTATACTATATATAGAGCGAAATATTTTATTGCTCTGATTTCATAATGTCGTAAAACCGTTTACCATCTACGTATAAATATATACAAGACACGTATGTGTAGTACCTACACGGCGTTCGTACGGACATGAACGTAATGTGAAACGAAAACGGCGCCGGCAGAAGAGAAGCGAAACATCGGGAACATTTTATTTGTGCAAATGTCCGCTACCTTATACGGGACACAGGATCGGTGCTTCTGTCGTTGCTTGCGGCCGTTCGTATTCTCGAAAGCCTGACCCGCCTGCTAGTGTCATTTTTTACGTGCGCCGAGAGGTACACCGACAATTCTATATTGTTTCCCGACCAGTCGGGGGTCGAGGTGAAACAATCTGCGATGTCTGTGGTGAGAAAATGCGAAGAGGATCGTTTTTATGAATGTTTCGGGAGGGGATGAAACAAACTATGTTTTTATTTTTATTTGTGTTTTAGTGCACATGTAAAAAGACGAAGGGAATTTACGCACTTGAACTGATTATTGGCTCGATCATATCATATACTAAATATTTTATAATTTTGTCCTGTCATTGGTCTGTACTGTTGGACAATAAAAAAACCTATTAAAAACCTATTATTATACCGGGTGTCCACACTTAAGTTTGCACTGATTGATACTTTGTTATCTTTGGAGGTACAGAATCGGTCAAATGGACAAATAGTAGTATTTTTTATGGCGGTTACAATTGTGAAAACAGAAAAAACAATTGAGCGTCGCGTTTTCTAGATATTCGTCCAAAATTATTTATTTTGAATAGAACGCCCTGTATATTTTTTTGCAATTTGAAAGAAAATTCCAACTGAACAAAAAAGTCTTAACTACCCTATTATAAAAAAATGACAAATAAAGTAGTTATTGAGAAATCTTTATCTTTGTTTTGTTTGCATGAAATCGATATACCCATGGAAAATTAAAGCGTCACATTGTTTAGTAGCTGTCAAATTATTTATATTTGTTGTTGTTAAAGTTACTGTGCGGAAAAGTATGTTTTTACAATTTTTTCAACCGTAACAATGGCATTTACTCATTTGGAAAAGTGTGATATGTTGGAGTTGTATTTGCTGTTTAACAAAATTCACATAGAGCGCTAGACGTTACATTCAGCAATTTCCTGACGTGATGTACAGACCGTCGTATTTTTTTTAAACTTTATCGAAGATTAAGAAGCAACGAAACAATTTTTTATAAAGAAGAGGAAAAAAAATGATTTTTATATTATCACAAGAGATAAAATAAATGTGTTGGCATATTTTCAGGTACATCCAAATAATTCTGTAAGGGATTTGTCCAGAGAATCAGGTATTTCTCGTGCACGATCCGTAAAATTCTGAAAAATATAAATAAGTTCCTTTAAATATCAGCCTGTTCAAACTCTACTTTTGGGCGATTATCAAAGACGATTAACTTTTGCTCAATGGTTTATCAATGCTTTTGAAGAAAATCGCAATTTCTTTAGACACATTTTATGGAGTGATGAATCTAACTTTTCTAATCGCGGGATGTTCAATAAAAGAAATAATCATTACTGGAGTCGTGAAAACCCATTTGTTGTTTATCCTTGTAATCCCCAATTTACCGATTTAGTTTAAATGTTTGGTGTGGTATAATCGGATCCCGAATTGTTGGGCCATTTTTCTATCGGGGTTCTATAACAGGAGAAGGATATGTGGCATTATTGACAGACATTTTAGAAAATTTCTGGATGAATTAAATTTGGTAGACAGACAAGATTATTTACTTTCAACAAGATGGAGCGCCCGCACATAATCACCGTGACACAAGTGAGTTATTAGAAAGATTATTTGGAAATAGATGGATTGGCACAAATGGTCCTATTCAGTGGCCTGCGCGTTCACCTGACATGACGCCATTAGATTTCTTCTTGTGGGGAGCAGTAAAAAATCAAGTGTACAAACATAGATATACAACAGTGGATGAGCTTCAGGAAAAAATTTCCAACATCATTGACGACATCGACGGTAGGACAATTTTAGGAGCTACTCGTAATGTTCACAGAAGATTAGTGAAATGTATTGAAATGGAAAGAGGTGTCTTTGAACATTTAATTTGAGTAATTTTCTTGATTATTTTTGTATTTATTTTTATTTGTTTATTAAATTAAACGCTTTAATGAATGTGACGCTTTAATTTTCCATAGGTATATCAATTTCATGCCAACAAAGCAAAGATAAAGATTTCTCAGTAACTACTTTATTTGACATTTTTTATAATAGTGTAGTAAGACTTTCTTGTTCAGTTTGAAATTTTCTTTTAAATTGCAAAAAAAAATATACAGGGCGTTCCATTAAAAAAAATAATTTTGGACGAATATCTAGAGAACGCGACGCTCATTGTTTTTCTGTTTTCACAATTGTGACCGCCATAAAAAAATGTATACTTTGTCCATTTGACCGATTCTGTACCTCCAAAGATAACAAAGTTATCAATAGTGCACACTTAAGTGTGGACACCCGATATATAAAACCTATTTCTAGTACAGCACAATCGCCCTGTTTCAAAACTAAACTCGGTTATTATGATTATTTCAATACCTTTTCACATCGGCATCAGAGAAATTACTACCAATAAATCTTTAACAGAACCTAGTGTAACATGAAAACTTACTTACGACATGCATCCAAACTTAGAACAGTCAAATGACTTCCACCATCATTGAAACGTACAAACTATGCATGCAGATGTATCGCGTATTGTATGCATGTAAGTACCTATACCACGGCATAGGGTTTCAACTATAATTGTACTCTAAACCTATTGGGTTACGAGGGAAGCAAAAAAGCAGGATATTGCCTCGATAACTTACAAACAGTTTTAGACATAATTGACTCCTTAGTGTACATACATGTGAGTTCCCCCTTTTTGCATATATAAATAGTGCTATGGGACTAGATCTAGTAGTAGTTATAAAGTGGGACCACACGTGGATCCATTCATTAAGGTGCTGTTGCAGGTAATTTATTGTTCGCTTCGCATTTGATTCTACGCGCAATTAAGATGTATCAATGGAGATCAATAGAAGAGATACGCGGGCGACTGTTTGCAATAATGTTTGCATGTATGTACGCAAGTACTTATCTCTCTTAGCTTGTTAGTCGAGTTGCAATTTATTTCATGGAAGTTGATTGCGATTTATTTACTTACGTAACAAAGTAGGTATTATTTATGTATTTATGGTGTTAGTACACAGAGATTCAAAATGATTGTCAATTCCGCTCCTATAGATAGTAACAGGGTGTAGGTATATGCCGCGTGTTTGTAATGAAGGTTTGAACTAAGTCAGTGTTGGAACATAAGAGTAAACGGATCTGTCATAAATAAGGAAAACGTAACCTATATTTGAACTCGCATTATATAAACGACTATGGATTAGTGTTTCTGCTTGTAAATGAAATGTAATTAATTTAACTTTACTAATTATGATTTTACAATTCAGTACTAACTGGTGTTAAACTAAATTTATTTATTATTTAAATTATAACATACAATTAATATAATTATTAAGTGACAAAACTGCATCTCTCAGTTCTTCTATGGCATGCATGCGGTTTCTACAGATCCTATTTTTTAGATGGCCGAACATGAAGTAATCTAATGGGGTTAGATCAGGCGATCTTGGTGGCCATCTTTGTGCTTTAACGAACCTGTCAGCAAAAAACTGTTTGAAGATATTGGCAGGTTTGTCGAGCAGTATGTGCTGGAGCATTATCGTGCTGAAATAACTGCTTCAAGCTCATTTTTCTTGTAACTCTGCAATAAACAATTCCAAACATCTGTTGGTAACGTTGGGCTGTTACAGTTTCCTCGAAGAAAATTACCCTATTATTCGTTGCCTGGACATAGCTAGTTGTTGGAGTTTGGTCCAACTTTTACGGGATGCAATTGCGTTTCTCGAAATTCGTGTGGATTTTCTGCAGACCAGATACGATAGTTTTGTAAATTGATATAGCCTGTCAGATAAAACCAGGCTTCATCCGAGAAAAATGATTTGTTTAGCAAGTCATCGTCCCTTAAAATTGTTATTAACCAATGACAATATTCCAATCGCCCATCGTGATCTAATGGTAATAATTCTGTACCGTAGAAACTTTATAGGGATGAAAATGTAACTTTCTTTTGACAGCTCATTGCGCTGAAGTGTATGATAGCCTATAAATTATAAAATGTAATAAACCATTTCACTTAATGTTAATATTGATTTTTTACCTGTTTGTTGAGCTATTACCACTGATAAATTCCCTTATTTTCTTACAGTATTCAGAAATACTATTGTTGGTGATATTAGATGTAAATATAACGGTTTGAAAAAATTATAAGATAAATAATCGAAAGATACTACAACACGCACGCCAATGTCGCTAATGTCAAGAAAATTCATTTAATGTATGAAATTTGTATGTAGCTAACTTCGCTCAAATTAATTGGTAATAAGTATAGATAAATTTTTCCGGAAAACAGTTTTTTTCATACGACAATCATTTTGAATCACATGGTATATATTATATGTACACTGCTCGACAAAATTAATGTCATTGTGATCAACAAATTGGACAGGTGCGCATATGGCTGGTATCGACTTATGCACGTAGGAGATTTATTAGGGTACCGTATGTGTAAAACATCTGGCTATCATAGAATTCAGATAGTTTTAAATGTAGTTTTGACACGTCACTACACTGTGGGTGATGACAAAATAATTTTGTCGGAGCGTGTACATACTGGATTACTGCATAGCATGATATCTGTTTACCTGTTCGATCGAAAGGGATTACATAGCAGGTATCGTTCCTCGAGATGTCACATCTATATACTGCTCCACCACGTTCAACACCTGGTTGGTTTGTTTGTGCCTTCGGTGCACCGACCAAGACCCTGTAACAACAAAAAATAATGCGGATTTAGCAATGTTTATATGAGTACGGTGTTATAGCATTCCGTCTAAAAGATGCTTCATCAACTCTTGCTGTGGGAAATTTTTATAATAGATTTCCTGACTATTTTTTTTTTTTAATAAAAGTTCATAATTAAATCTGCCTTTTCTTTACAGATATCTACTCTCCTATATTTAATGATATACAAAAAAATACAATTTCACTTCGCTAATGGCTATAAACTTATGTACATGGCCGATATATCTAGAGTTCACCACTGCAGATCATGCGCACTAGTAATCTCCCTTCTTTCTAACCAATGCGTAATTATATTTATATTTTTTATCAGTTGTGGGTATGTTGCCCAGGTGGCTGCATGTTTTGTATCTCCTAAATCATAAACTTATACTATGAGATTCAAAAAGATTGTCAATTCCGCTCCTATAGATAGTAGCAGGGTGTAGGTATATGCCGAGTGTTTGTAATGAAGGTTTGAACTAAATCAGTGTTGGAACACAAGAAAGTAAACGGATCTGTCATGAATAAGGAAAACGTAACCTATATTTGAACTCACATTACATAAACGACTATGGATTGGTGTTTCTGCTTGTAAAAATGAAATGTAATTAATTTAACTTTACTAATTATGATTTTATAATTCAATACTAACTGGTGTTTAACTAAATTTATTTATTACTTTCAATTATAACATACAATTAGTATAATTATTAAGTGACAAAACTGCATCTCTCAGTTCTTCTATGGTATGCATGCGGTTTCTATAGATTCTATTTTTTAGATAGCCAAACATGAAACAATCTAATGGGGTTAGATCAGGCGATCTTGGTGGCCATCTTTGTGCTCTAACGACCCTGTCAGCAAAAAACTATTGAAGATATTGGCAGGTTTGTCGAGCAGTATGTGCTGGAGCATTATCGTGCTGAAAATAACTGCTTCAAGCTCATTTTCTTGTAAACTCTGCAATAAACAATTCCAACATCTGTTGGTAATGTTGGGCTGTTACAGTTTCCTCGAAGAAAATTGGCCCTATTATTCGTTGCTTGGACATAGCTAACCAAACTCCAACTTTTACGGGATGCAATTGCGTTTCTCGAAATTCGTGTGGATTTTCTGCAGACCAGATACGATAATTTTGTGAATTAGATGTTAGATAAAACCAGGCTTCATCCGAGAAAAATGATTTGTTTAGCAAGTCATCGTCCCTTAAATTGTTATTAAACCAATGACAATATTCCAATCGCTCTATCGTGATCTAATTGGTAATATTCCTGTACTGTAGAAACTTTATAGGGATGAAAATGTAACTTTCTTTTGATAGCTCGTTGCGCTGAAGTGTATGATAAGCCTATAAAGTTATAAAATGTAATAAACTATTTCGCTTAATGTAAATATTGATTTTTACCTGTTTGATGAGCTATTACCACAGATAAATTCCCTATTTTCTTACAGTATTCAGAAATACTATTGTTGGTGATATTAGATGTAAATATAAAGATTTGAAAAAAATTATAAGATAAATAATCGAAAGATACTACAACACGCACGCAAATGTCGCTAAATGTCAAGAAAATTCATTTAATGTATGAAATTTGTATGTAGCTAACTTCGCTCATTAATTGGCAATAAGTATAGATAATTTTTCCGGAAACAGTTTTTTCTTTACGCAATCAATTTTGATCTCATAGTAATATGATTAGACTTTTTCTTGAGTTTAATATTAAATTCATGGCTCTAATTTTATTATTTTAGGGCTCATCAAATGCTCTTTTATGAACAAAACAGTGTAATTATCAATAACAAGCACAAATTATTAACAAATTTTATATCAAAAACATACAAAGAGTATAAGAACTCTTACCCAAGGTGAGTATACCTATTTGGAATGTTCAAAACAAATATTATCTATTATCCAGTATATTTTGGACTCTTAAATTCCCAAAATAACTTTTAAATATCCCGCTATCATAAGAGAAACACCACCAACCACATGTCTACCAACCTATACTTATTAAAATTTCAATTTCAACTGTCATTTACAGATATGAAGAGTAACCTCAAAGTTTTCGAAATGTCGAATACTTATTTACACAAAAATTTAAACATTAATCAGACAAAATACCTCCAGCATTAGCTTGCAAACACCCAAAAATACTTCAGAATGAAATTTCCTCGCAGTGACAAATCAAAGATGTTGTAGAAAAGATCCACATCAGAAACACAACGCCTACTTCGTACATCTTAATGCAAATTTACTGTTGAGTTCTTGACTCAAAGGTTGCCGATCGCCTCTATAGGGTAAATCTACATTTTTTTATAGTATTGTGCACGCTAATGAAGAATTTTTATAGTAGTTACTATGCATTTTAACATCCACCCAGTAAACCAAATTCAAATTTCCCGCAATTATTTTAGTAACTTCAACATTTAAAGCATTAAATTTACCTACATTTTGTATGGATTAATAGTTATTTAAATACCTTAGTTGAAGTTACTAAATATAATTGCGGGAAATTTGAATTGGTTTACGGGTTGTAATATTACAAAATCGATCCTCCTTAATGGAAAGTTACTTAGTGCTAGTTACACGTCATCTGAATCGGTCTCCGAATTCATCACAGCACGTTAAATATAGTCATAATCGCATATAGACAATGCATCATCGTATAACCCACTAAACCAATTTAATAGATTGGAACAGGAAGGGACACACCTACACTACACCCCATTATGGTGCAGCGCGGCGCCCCGTTCGCAGACTTTAACTGTGACGGAGGAGATATTAACTGATGTGGTCTACTCCTTTTTGTTCAACGTCTTGGCTGGGTAGTACCGGCAGTTTTCGATTTACAGCGACTGACGCTGGCCTAATAACCTTTGTTCTTGTAATTTGCGGCGAATCGATTTTCTCGAAAATTAGTATTGCACAAATTGCTGTAGTTAGTTACCACTACTGCTGACTTCCTATTGGTATTATAGATACAGAATGTTGTTTTACCACTGCCGATTGAAAATGCAATAATTATCAGAATTTTATGTGAAAAGCACGCTATATACCATGTGATTCAAAATGATTGTCGCAAGAAAAAAAACTGTTTTCCGGAAAAATTTATCTATATTTATTACCAATTTAATGATTGAAGTTAGCTACATACAAATTTCATACATTAAATGAATTTTCTTGACATTTAGCGACATTGGCGTGCGTGTTGTAGTATCTTTCGATTATTATTCAAATCGTTTATATTTACATATAATATCACCAACAATAGTATTTCCGAATACTGTAAGAAAATAAGGGAATTTATCTGTGGTAATAGCTCAACAAACAGGTAAAAAATCAATATTAACATTAAGTGAAATAGTTTATTACATTTTATAATTTTATAGGCTTATCATATACTTCAGCGCAACGAGCTGTCAAAAGAAAGTTACATTTTCATCCCTATAAAGTTTCTACGGTACAGGAATTATTACCATTAGATCACGATAGGCGATTGGAATATTGTCATTGGTTTAATAATAATTTAAAGGACGATGACTTACTAAACAAATCATTTTTCTCGGATGAAGCCTGGTTTTATCTAACAGACTATATCAATTTACAAAACTATTGTATCTGGTCTGCAGAAAATCCACACGAATTTCGAGAAACGCAATTGCATCCCGTAAAAGTTGGAATTTGGTTAGCTATGTCCAGGCAATGAATAATACGGCCAATTTTCTTCGAGAAAACTGTAACAGCCCAACGTTACCAACAGATGTTGGAATTGTTTATTGCAGAGTTACAAGAAAATGAGCTTGAAGCAGGTTATTTTCAGCACGATAATGCTCCAGCACATACTGCTCGACAAAGCTGCCAATATCTTCAACAGTTTTTTGCTGACAGGTTCGTTAGAGCACAAAGATGGCCACCAGATCGCCTGATCTAACCCATTTAGATTACTCATGTTCGGCTATCTAAAAATAGGATCTATAGAAACCGCATGCATACCATAGAAGAAATGAGAGATGCAGTTTTGTCACTTAATAATTATACTAATTGTATGTTATAATTTAAAGTAATAAATAAATTTAGTTAAACACCAGTTAGTACTGAATTATAAAATCCTAATTTAGTAAAGTTAATTAATTAACATTTCATTTTTACAAGCAGAAACACCAATCCATAGTCGTTTATATAATGCGAGTTCAAATATAGGTTACGTTTTCCTTATTTATGACAGATCCGTTTACTTTCTTATGTTATGTCCAACACTGACTTAGTTCAAACCTTCATTACAAACACGCGGCATATATCTACACCCTGTTACTATCTATAGGAGCGGAATTGACAATCATTTTGAATCTCTGTGTATAATATTGTCTTGGTATACCTACATATATTAACCATAACACCTAGAACTTTTACGTGTAACTATAATTATTGTGTACCGTTTCTTATTCACACGACTATATTAACTCACAAAAAATATATTCATAATTGTAGTTTTAACGTTCATTTTATAAATACCCAGAATTTCGAACACCAATAAGTTACAAGTGTAAAAACGTTATCAAAATAATTTGTTTTCCGGCTTAATTAGCAATTAGTAAATAGTTAAAAATTACATTTAAAAATAGAAACATTATAATATTTACACCATATTGATAAGGCTAATTATGAAGTGGAAACAATAAAATGAAATATACACAAATCTAGGCCTATTATTTCGTCCATGATGGAAATAAATATTGTGATACAGGCCAAGAGAATAACTCATCATATCTAATACATATGTATATTATAACTTATAAGATCTACGGTCCATCACCAGCTTTCACCGCAATTCCGTTTGATATATTAATACATATAGGAAACAGCTGCATAATTATACGTATCGTTATAATATCCTGTATAAATTTTCCAAATCTGAACTCTCCCAATCGCCGCCTTATAGATTTTAAAAGGCATGTAATACGTTCCATATCAATCCATCTCGTGCTTGTGGTAAACCCACGTGTTTACACGCGCTCTGAGATATAGTTACAAATCACCATTAAGCGGCATTCAATTCTTAACCTGTCGTTCTGATTTGAATACGGTATTTTTGTAAGAGCTGTTCAGACAATATTGAGAAGAGCGTGTTGTATACTTATAGGAAATTTTAGTTTTTGGAAGTTGGCAACAGCGGAATAGTCAAGAGGTGATGGCGGTTAGTGTGTTTTTATCAGTATTGTTTAATTGTAAATAGAATAAGTGTTTATTATATCATTAAAGTACATTTACAACAAAGAAGAAGGTTATTTCTTACATGTATTGTTTATATATAATATAAATGGACAGATTAGGTTACAAAATGTGGAAATAAGCTAGTAGAGATTAAACGTGGATTAAAACTGTAGGAGGAAGAAGCATGGACGTTGATAATACACATAAAGGTACGTGTATGTAGCCTTGCTGATTTGAGTAATCTTTGGAAATGTGACGTAAAATAATGATACACGAACTTTTCGGAGAAATCCACGTCTAATATATATTTTTTTAAATTATGGGTATAATTTTTAGGTTAGGTAAGTACACAAAACACGCTAATATCTTGTAGAGCTTCATTTTAATCAAACAAAACACCCTTAGCTAACTTCCTTAAAACGAAATTATTGGTTTACGTTAATTTTAGCAAACAGCACTGTCTATATTGACAACAATTTTGCTTCTTCGTTGTTCTAGGTGGGAAGGATATGGAATGTTATATTTTCTAAAAAAAAAATCACCTGTAGTGCAATCGAAACCGTATCTTTCCCATCTACAACTTCAAGTGCGTTCCTACATATGTCAAATCACCGTCATGCTTTGTTCTGTTTCCTGTCTCGTGCGATTTGCGTGCTTCAAATATGTAAATAAGCGTTTACATCAACAATCGGCATCGAAAATATTATGCAGGTAAATTATAAATAAATATTCGTGAAGCGAACGATAGTACGAAAGCGGTTTGCGTAAATTTACGTGACGTCACATACCTTATTAATGCCCATTGTCTACTACGATCTACGACATCAAGACGGCAACAATAATTCGTCGAATCCAATTAATGTCAGATGAAATTATACGCTCGATAGTTATTGTCACCAAATCTGGTGATGTTTATGCTTGTTTCTATTTATAGGACAACGTGTAGCAATTTTTAAAGTTAAAACGACTTGCCTACTTTACCTTTACTGACAGTATCTTGGAGAAATGTCTTGCGCAATGAGAATACCTTTTGAGAAAGCGCAGGTGTTTTACCTACCTACGGATTACAAAAATAATATGAAATCTTTAACGCTTCAAATAACTTTATTTATTTATTAATTCTATTAACAGTGACTTTTCCGAAAACAAATACCGTTGTGTGGCAGTGGTTATTGATCTTAGGATAATAATTTGCATTTGTCCATCGAACGTGTATCTATTTATATTTTTAGTGATGATGACAGTGGTTGTATATAGCAATATTGTTTATCATATATGCAAATGTTACGTAAGGAAATGAGCTATTTATTATTCTTTCCTGTCGGCAAACGGTTTAAATATATACGTTTAGATGTGTTGATGGCTGAATAAGATATGTATGTATCCTAGAATTATACTTAAAGCTTTTAACGTGTTCCAATTCCTTGATTTTATTACAGAAAACTTGTTCCATTATTCATATCTCAGTCACTTGTCAGTAGGTACGTTGTACATGACTAGCAATTTTTAGCAAATCGTTACTATTATAAATCTGTAAAAAATTATAGCCTAGATTATTTACAAATATAAAGTCGATTGTATATATAATTCAGAATCATTAATTTTAGCTTATTTTATTTTTTATTATGAATGTATCTTAATAAGTAGTAATAATATTTTGACATTTAATATTTAAAAATAAACAAGTACTACGCATATGTAATCAGAGTAAAAATTTGAATGAATTATTTGATGAAATTAGATGACTGTCGATTAGTTCTTTGCTGCTTCATTCCGGATTTTGTCGATCTGCCAAACAGTGATTCAGTGCGTATTTCGGGAGCTCTCTCAGGTGTTTTCTTGTCGGATCAGAAATTAGATTCTGATGAGTTAATGAAGGTAAAAGAAATGGCTAGTTCTATCTATTAGTGTTGTTGAGGATATAATATACAAAAAAATTAGTAAAAATTTAAAATGGCATAAATATTTTTAATGATATTTACAAGGCCAAAATCGTTTGCGTGAACGAAAATTTTTATTAGATAATTTTCCTTGGAAAATTTAACCTTATAATGACGGTTAAAGTAAAAAGGTTACGTATATAATTTAAAGATTCTGTTGTGTTAGGTATTCTCGATTACGGTGTAAATAATACCAACACAACAATTCGGAAATATGCATGAAAGTGATTCAACTTATATACAGGGTATTCCACGTAACTGGTTCATTAAAAGTTTATGATGTTCTAGTATTTACTTATATTTGAGATTTTGGCACCAGTATCTGTTCGATTGGAGCTATAAATGCTAAATACCTTAACCAAAATATCACTTCCGGTTGACCGGAAATGGATGTCAAACTTTGCTATTTTAAATAGAATGATATAATTTTTTATTCATTTTTGGATTCTACAACTTTAAATACGTCAGTTTTCAGTAGCTATTCCTATAGCTGCATGTTGCCGTTTTTGAGTTATTTTAGTTTTTTTTTTAGTTAGTTATGTTAGTCATAATCATTGCATCATTGAGAAATTAATATCTCGGTTAATACTGCAAGTAGAGACTCCAAATTTGCTATGTTATGCATGTAGATATAACTCTAAGAAACGGTAAGCACACTTTACATTCTAACATACAGGGTGTTCAAAACTGAGGAACAAAGTGACATATTTTCAAATGCAGAAAACTCAATTTTTTAAAATAGAACACCCTGTATTTTAATTCGGAATTAGGAAGTAAATATCATCCCCTATCACTTTATATGAGCATTCCCTATACCTATCTTTAATAGATTTTGAGATACGAGCGACTTTTTGTTAAACAGACTAAGTAGCCCTATCTTTAAATGTTTGTAACTAGCTCTGAAATGGATTCACGTCAAATTCATGTATTATTTTTAAATAACCATACAAGAATGTCTGTTCGAATAGTCATTTCTATTAATATTGCGTTGTACGAAAGTGTAATTACAATGATATACATAAATACTTTTGGTTAGTCAATGAATTTGACATTAATCCCATTCAGAGCCAGCTACAAACACGCAAAGATAGGGCTACTTAGTCTGTTTAACAAAAAGTCGTTCATATCTCAAAATCTATTAAAGATAGCTATAGGGAATGCTGATATAAAGTGATAGGGGATGATATTTACTTCTTAATTCCAAATTAAAATACAGGGAGTTCTATTTAAAAAAAAAAAGAATACTTAGTCTGTTTAACAAGTAGTCACTCATATCTCAAAATCTATTAAAGATAGGTATAGAGAATGCTCATATAAAGCGAAAGGGGATGATATTTACTTCCTAATTCTGAATGAAAATACAGGGTGTTCTATTTAAAAAAAAAATGAGTTTTCTGCATTTGAAAATATGTCACTTTGTTCCTCAGTTTTGAACAGCCTGTATGTTAGAATGTAAAGTGTTCTTACCGTTTCTTAGAGTTATATCTACATTCATAACATAGCAAATTTGGAGTCTCTACTTGCAGTATTAACCGAGATATTAATTTCTCAATGATGCAATGATTATGACTAAAAAAAAAAGAAAAACTTAAATAACTCAAAAACGGCAGCATGTAGCTATAGGAATAGCTAATGAAAACTGACGTATTTATAGTTGTAGAATCCAAAAATGAATAAAAAATTATATCATTCTATTTAAAATAAGAAAGTTAACATCCATTTCCGGTCAACCGGAAGTGATATTTTGGTTAAGATATTTTACATTTATAGTTCCAATCGAACAGATACTGGTGCCAAAATCTCAAATATAAGTAAATAATAGAACATCATAAACTTTTAATGAACCAGTTACGTGGAATACCCTGTATATTGTAGCGCGCGCCTATTTTTAAATGTGAATTTAAATTTCTTACCACTCCAAACCATTCAACCAAACTGGTCACCTCCGATTTTGATAACATTTTGCAGGTATGTAGAGCAGTGAAACATAATCAACTAGTAGAGTGACAGCCCTAAACACACATTTTCGACTATATCATTGGAACTAGAAGAGATATTGATCTGAACTAACGGGGAAAATGTTTTTTTTTTGACAATTCTAACATTTTGGTTTAATAAGGAGATCAGTAGGCATGATGGGGTTTGTAAGGGTTTAAAATAAGAACTATTTTAATCCCCTCCACCACGTAAATTAGAAATTCATATTTTTCTGTTCTAATCCATGAAGAATTACATTAAAAAATAAAATCGACGTGTTTTTGGATTGTTTCTCAAAATATCATATACAGGGGTTACAGCCACTCCCAAATGTCCCTTACAAAACCCTTCTTTTTCCTTTTCTACCTCAAGAACGAAATATAAGACGCGGCGGCAAAGTTTTGGTTAAAAAGGGCTCAAGGGTTTTTTGACATTTTCTCGACAACGGCTCTAACGATTATCTTTGAAATTCACATTTTTGCTACATTTGGTACAAGCTTCTATTTGCTTGTGTCACTTTTTTTCTCAAAGTCATTTGAGGAGGGTTTTACTCTTATGCTTAATGTCAATATGCACATATAGGGTGTATCAAATAAAAAAGTAAATTTTACTTGGGTGTTAACTACACGACATATAAAGCACAAAGCCACCGAAACCGGATTTCATTATTAAAGAATAAAAAAAAGTAAAATTTAGAGCCAACAATTCTTTAGTCCGGGCCTGATGCAAGGAAACGTCATGTTAAGGACCCGCTAAACGTGGTATTATGTATAAATACATTGCGCTCATTTAGTATTATTCTTAATGGTATGCTGTAAGTTCATTTAACGTAATTCTGAATAAATAAAGGGCCCTTGTAAAAATAGCAAAACTGAGGCATTTTAAATTTCTTCTTTTTATAAAATAAACATTCCTTTTTTTGTTAAGAGCATTCTATGTAAGTCTACAAAGTATTATTTTTAATATCCTAATAAGACGTTCGAGTTTCACCGGACTTCAGTACTTACAAAAAACGTAAATATTTTTTTTTTCTTTGTCAAATCGAGAGTTAGTTGTTAATAAACGATACCACATGAATCTGAGTTATTTCTTTTGGATTTATTTAATCATATAACGCAAAATGAATTGAATCGAATTACACAGAAATAAATGTAGATACAGAAAATTTGCAAACACGCCTTTTTACTATTATGTCGCGCGAAAATGATTCTATACATTCCCGCGCTTTTGCCAATGCATCAAGCTTCGATTTTCTTTATATGAAATCATGATGGTCCTGAAAAGGATCGTTTTTTCGAGACGGGAAGAATTTAAATAAAATGTTCGAAGTGGCTTGCACTCCAAGCGGCGATCCACACAAAACTAACAGCGGTAATGGCTGAATGATAGTGGTATGTGGGGTATACTCGGGACAGCATTTAGGTTGGGGACAGGTGCGGCTCTAGCCCACGGCATTTATAAAATATTTTTTTTTCTCGTTAATGCTTACAGATAGACCACCTGTGCATTAAGACTTTTTGATTGTATATGATTACAGCTGCTACATATTATTATATTTACCTCTATATCTGATACACCCTGTATATCTTCGTAACCATTCGATGTAGCAAGAATGTTGCTTAACAAAAATTAAACCTCTAGTAATGCTAACAATTGGAAAAAAAATTCTACGAAAGGAGCACATTGAAAATTAGAACACCTTTTCCAAAGGAAAATCGAATTTTTTCCCCATTTCTTAAACCTTTAGATAATATCTATTTTTACCTATAAGATATACAATGTGTTAACAATTGCAATTGCAAAAGAAAAAACAATGCATACTTTCCTTTTACGCTTACTGTGTGTGTACACAATAAGTACATTACTTTATTAGTTCAATGACGAACTAAATTTTTGAAAATTGATTATGATGTGACATCTGTATTGCTTAAATGATTCATAGCTACTTTAGAAGAAATTTTCCAACATTATTTCGATAAATCCTGGAAAATATTTGAGGTATATCCACCTATTTATAATAGAAATACATTTTGACTTGACAATCCATTTATCTACTTCCTATTTTCGTATCTGTTTCCTGCCGAAAAAAAAAATGACGGTACAGCAAAACGCGAGTCGATGAAAACAATAATTTGTAATCTTTTTGACGGCACAATTCGACCGGAATTAAAATCAGCATCGGCTTTATTTGTAGTTTTAAAATTTATATTTATTTATAGGGGCTTATTATTTTATTATTCGTCTCACTTCGAGTTCAAAGTATAGGGACTATGGATAATAGACTTATCTGTTATCTGCCACTGGCTCTACACCTTAACTGGAATTACGAACAAGTTATAGACAAAATCGCAGTTTGTATGGTTTCTGCGGTCATGTGGCGTTTGATTATTATTACGTAATTATCGTTTTTATTTATTTATAAATGACATTTGAATTGATTAAAATGTAAAATCTACCAATCCTAAATGTCGAAAAACGAAGAGTCGAAAAATAAAAATTAAATCGAGAGTGAAAAACAATAACTCAGATGCGATTGAAGTTTAAAATTATGGATTTTTTTTTGAAACTCCAGAACGAAAATCAATATTAAATAAAAGAAAACTATAAACAGTTGATTGGAGTAAAATTTTGGCATAAATGGGGCAATTAAAAATGAAAGTTATTTTTACATTTAATCCTTTGACAGAAACTATAAAGGTCAAATTGTTCGAATGTAAATCACTGCGCAAGTCGAAGAAGTAATAATAATAATAATAATAATAATAATAATAATAATAATAATAAAATAATAACATTTATTTCTAAAGCAAATACAAATCAATACAGAAGCACATGCCAGAAATAAGTCAAAAAAAAGAAAACTGGTAACTGAGACCTAAATCAAGTATTCAAAAAATCATTTATGTTATAACAACTAATTCCTAATAAATAAAGCTTAGAATGCTTTTTAAAAAGAAAAAATTAGAGATATTTTTTAGATCACTAGGAAGTATTAAACAGTTTTACAACCCAGATAAAAGGGCTTTTTTGATAGATTGCTTTCCTATGAACAGGAGAAAAAGGTAATGATTAATACGGGTGGAATAATCAGGGATAATTGTAAAATGAAAATTCTTCTTTGTATTTAAAACGTAACAGAATGTTTCGTAAATATATAAATCATAAAAAGTTAAAAGCGAATTGCTCTTAAAAATATTTCTACACGAGTCTTTATAATTTAAATTAAACATAATTTATCTAAAGCTCGTTTTTGCATTAAAAAACTCTAATTGAATTGGGTGACATTCCCCAATGTATTACGCCCATAGCGCATGCACGCTATGAAATTGGAATAATAAAAAGTTTTAGTGTTTCTAAATTGCAACTTTCGTTTGCAATTGCTTTAAAATGAAACACGTTTTGGATAACGTCTTACATAAGCTCTCGATGTGAAGAACCAATTAAGTTGTCAGTTAGAAACTATACCTAAAATTTTGATGGAAGAAATTTATGGTATGTCGTTATTATTAAGTTCAATTTCTTTAATTGGCTCTATCTTGCTGCGAAAGTATAGAATTTAGTTTTTTCGTCATTTATAAACTAAATGATTATATGTCATCCACCTAATATTTCATTAAACGTTATTCAGCCTTATTTAACATACTGGACATGTCCGTACTATTTATAATGATGTTAAATCATCAGCATACAAAAATAGTTTGCTGAGCCTGTGTTAAATTATGCAGTAAATCATTAATATAAAAAGAAATAAGTGGGACCCAGGACAGACCTTGAGGTACTCCGATATGGACATCTAGAAAAGTGGATTGCAATATTATCTATACAAACACTTTGTTTCCTACCGGTAAGATAAGACTGAAACCATTTTAGAGGCAATTCCTTCACTCACTCCATATCTTTCAAGCTGTGAAGGAGAATATTATGGTTATATAAATCAAACGCTTGGATAGGTCAATAAACATACCCAAGCAATATTCGCTATTGTCCAAACTTCAATAGATAATCTTTAAAGAAACTGAAAAGAAGCCGTATTTGTGGATTTATTTGGGCAAAAAACATGTTGATTGGATGATATGTAGTTGAATAATAGCAAAATATTTGATCAAATTTTGATTCATGGTGGATCATAAATTTTAGCAAAAACTGACATAAGCTAATAGGTCGGTAGTTATACAGTTTATTTTTGATCATCTTTTTAAAAAATGGTTAACAATTGATAATTTTAATTTAGATGGAAAAACACCTCTTTCAAAAGAAAAATTTATAAGATAAGTTAAAATTTTAGCAATTAAAGGTAATGAATATTTTATAATAAATGATGATATCTGATCGTAACCCGTACAAAAAGTAGTGTTCATATTTCTAACAACTGTCTCGACATCTTTTTCATCTACAGGATCAATGAAAAAGGAATTAGAATACGACGGAATTAGTAGTGACATCTTTGTCTTTCCATACCGCAAAAGGTTATTTGACATATTTAACTATACTGTAACATCATATTTGAAATACATTTAGGCAATTACAAAAAAACAATACCATATTTTACTTTTCATAGCTTGTGGATTAACACGATTATTTATACGATACGGTTATAACAGGCAGATATTTTCAATATTAAATACAAAATTTTAAAATGTTAAACATTATAAATATCGATTGTTTTCTAATTTAATTTAATTAAAACTATTAATTTTATTCTACGTACCCGATTAAAGAAAAAAAACTGTATTGTGAAAAAACAAGTTTCATACAGTTATAAATGTCACAGACGTTATAATAGATAAACTATTATTATACACTCTAAAAAAATTTTTGGTAAAATCCTGCACGATTTTGAGGTAATTTTGTGCTCCTAAAAGTGTGATTTTCAACAAGAAAAATTACTTAAATTTTTTAGTGTGAAAGTATAAAACTGAAGTACACAGAGATTCAAAATGATTGTCAATTGCGCTCCTATAGATAGTAACAGGGTGTAGGTATATGCCGCGTGTTTGTAATGAAGGTTTGAACTAAGTCAGTGTTGGAACATAAGAAAGTAAACGGATCTGTCATAAAAAATAAGGAAAACGTAACCTATATTTGAACTCGCATTATATAAACGACTATGGATTGGTGTTTCTGCTTGTAAAAATGAAATGTAATTAATTTAACTTTATTAAATTATGATTTTACAATTCAGTACTAACTGGTGTTTAACTAAATTTATTTATTACTTTAAATTATAACATACAATTAGTATAATTATTAAGTGACAAAACTGCATCTCTCAGTTCTTCTATGGTATGCATGCGGTTTCTATAGATCCTATTTTTTAGATAGCCAAACATGAAGTAATCTAATGGGGTTAGATCAGGCGATCTTGGTGGCCATCTTTGTGCTCTAACGAACCTGTCAGCAAAAAACTGTTGAAGATATTGGCAGATTTGTCGAGCAGTATGTGCTGGAGCATTATCGTGCTGAAAATAACCTGCTTCAAGCTCATTTTCTTGTAACTCTGCAATAAACAATTCCAACATCTGTGGTACGTGGGCTGTTACAGTTTCCTCGAAGAAAATTGGCCCTATTATTCGTTGCCTGGACACAGCTAACCAAACTCCAACTTTTACGGGATGCAATTGCGTTTCTCGAAATTCGTGTGGATTTTCTGCAGACCAGATAAAATAGTTTTGTAAATTGATATAGTCTGTTAGATAAAACCAGGCTTCATCCGAGGAAAATGATTTGTTTAGCAAGTCATCGTCCCTTAAATTGTTATTAAACCAATGACAATATTCCAATCGCCTATCGTGATCTAATGGTAATAATTCCTGTACCGTAGAAACTTTATAGGGATGAAAATGTAACTTTCTTTTGACAGCTCATTGCGCTGAAGTGTATGATAAGCCTATAAAATTCTAAAATGTAATAAACTATTTCACTTAATGTTAATATTGATTTTTTACCTGTTTGTTGAGCTATTACCACAGATAAATTCCCTTATTTTCTTACAGTATTCAAAAATACTATTGTTGGTGATATTAGATGTAAATATAAACAATTTAAAAAAAATTATAAGACAAATAATCGAAAGATACTACAACACGCACGCCAATGTCGCTAAATGTCAAGAAAATTCATTTAATGTATGAAATTTGTATGTAGCTAACTTCGCTCATTAAATTGGTAATAAATATAGATAATTTTTTCCGGAAAACAGTTTTTTTCTTGCGACAATCATTTTGAATCACATGGTACTCATGTCATCACTAAAATCTTGCATAAAAAGATCAAAATAATTAAATTAAATTACAGAAATTAAATACAAGAGATGTATGTTACTTAATGCATATGACTTTGGATGTATGAGAAAAATCTCTGCTACATACAAGAAATGATGAAGAATAAAACAAATATAACGTTATCTTAAAGTAGTAATTGTGACATTATCATCTGTTTTTTTTTGTATTCTAAGAATTATCCACTTTAGCAACTCTGCTACTTAAATAAACACAACTTCTATCTTTACTTTATACTTCAGATCTTCCTTTAGCAACCATTTTGCGTAATTCGCAATCCTTCAATTGCTATACAATCCCACTTGTCAATTACAACGATAGCCTGATTATCATTAATAAGAGACACGCGTGCAAAACAGCATGGGTGTGACTATATGCAATCAAGGGAACATCTCTTGAACCGTCTGATGTTTGTCGCGGCCGTGAACAAGTAAACAGTTCGCTGTAGCGCTGCTCTTGGGTTCTTATAATGATTTTACATGTCGTCGAATGCGAGCATACTACACATACATACGCTGCTACTGTTGCGGGAATCAAGTCAAGGACGATACAATACTATTTAATTGAGTGTAAAATGGGATAAAGTCTTTTATTAAGTAGACTGGTAGCGTGGGCGATTATCGTAGATGGATCTAAATCTAAATAAAAAAAGGCGAATATGATTTTAATTCTGGAATATAACATTTATTTATTTCGCTTGTTTTTTTTTTTTGTTTTACCGTGTATGTTTGACAATGAGTAACGAATATTTACTTGGTTAGCGTAAATGGCATTTTAACAATTTAGGTGCTAATTAAGATGATGTAATCGTGATGATAAAGTTGGCGTGACGACTAGAACTCCTTTTTCATACTTTTTTTCTCGTCTGATTTATATAGTTCCTACACTGTAAAAAATTACATTAATTTTGCCATGGTAAATCAGGAATATTACATGTAATAACGTTGTGAATTTACCACAATAAATCATGTAAATTTTGTTTTACATGTTTTTTTGCTAGGATATTTAACATGGAAAAGAAATTTCGGTAAATTTATAGCTTTTTCATGTAAGTTTAAGATGTAACAAAAATTCAAAGGAAAATACAGAAAAAAACATGTACAATTTTGTATTTACTCTCAAAATTTACTTAAAAGTGTAAAATTGACATTTTTTTGTTTGGGGTATTTAGTGCACTTTAAAAGTAATTTACTAGTGAACTATTAATTTTGCCTGTAAAAATATGAGATCTTTTATATTTATTTGTTTTAACTTGAATTTTCGGGTAAAACTATAGATATCATGGAAAATACAAATTCATACGCCGCAATGTATTGGTTATTGGATTATTTATCTGTGTCGTAGGTAATTCTATTCGTTTTCGAACTTATTATTGGCTCAATGATATCAGAGTACGTCACAAACAATCGTGAAGGTTTCGCGTAAGCGTGTTCGTTCTTTGACCCTGGTTGAGCGATTCAGTATGACCTATTAGGTGCTATAAAGAATTAGGTAAGTTGCTTGTTCTCTTTAAAAAAATACATATGAAAATACTTCAGTGTTCGTAAATATAGAGTTCATATAAATAATTACATACGAATTTTACAGTACAATCTTTGGAAACACATAAGCATGTGAATTTACTAGATGGTAGAATTTTACCTTATGAAGCAAATTTACCTGTAAAATTGTAGGCAAATTTGTTATCAACGATTTTACATGTAATTTTACTGCAACTTTTTTTACAGTGTAGCTGAGGAGAGACTGCCCTGCATAGTTTGGTGGAAGGACTCGAAAGGAGTCTACATCAAAAGGAAGTTAACCTTGCAGTATTTTTAGACACCGAGGGCGCCTTTGATAACACATCAACGTCCTCGATCAACTGATCACTAATGGAACGGAACATTGACCATACGACTAGCAGATGGGTTGACTGCATGCTAAGAGGCAGAGTGGTCTATGCCAATATGCCTAGATAAAAATCGCCATGAGGACCACTAGAGGGTGTCCTCAAGGGGGAGTACTGTCACCACTGCTGTGGAGCTGGGTCGTGGATGATCTCGTCAGATCATTTAAACGACAAAGGAATATGGACGCAGGGGTACGCTGATGACATTGTCATCGTAGCTAGGGGAAAGTTCCCGCAGGTGGTGGCGGCATCATGCGTAATGCACTGCGAATGGTGGAGGAATGATGCCTTTCACAAGCACTCTCAGTTAATCCACAAAAAACCAAGTTGGTTGCCTTTACCAACATGAGAAAACTCAATGACCTAGGCGGCATTAGACCGTTTGGGCAGGAGTTACAATTAATCAAGGAAGTAAAGTATCTGGGTGTTACCCTTGATGCGAAACTGAGCTGGAAAAATCACTTAGTTAAAACAACGACCAGGGCCACGCAATTATTCTGGCGCTGCAGGAGAGTTGCTGGCAAAACCTGGGGATTAAAGCCGAAGGTGATCCATTGGCTATATACTGCCGTGATAAGACCAGCGATAACTTACGGGGCACTAGTCTGGTGGAGGAGGACAGAAGTGTCCTCCGCAGCGAAGCTGCTAACGCTGTCCAGGACAGGCATTGCTGGTATCACTGGTGCACTAACAGTACAGGGACCGCCTCTCTGGAGACCATTGTGGGTCTCCCCCCGCTGGAACTCTATGTGAGAGCGGAGGCAATGAATGCGATCCTTAAACTGAAAGCCAACAACCTGTGGCATCCCAACTTCAGGGTGGGAGGACACACTTATACTACGGGCACGCTGCTGGACGGGCCATTGCTACAAATGCCCACGGACAGCATGGCACCGAAATTATCTTCACTGCAAAAGGTGAAAATCTCCATACCGAACAGAGACCAGGCAACGTAGTGAGATCACTGCTAACGAAAACTGGTACACGGATGGATCCAAATCTAGCCAGGGACAGGAGCCGTATTTGTGGCCCAGTCCTAATCAAAGGATATTCATAAGCCTGGGGAACATACAACGGTCTCCAGGCAGAGGTATTCGCCCTTGCAGCCTGTGCAGAAATGATTGCAAAAGGGGCTACATGAAAGAGGAAAATTAATATAATGACTGACAGCCAGGCTGTCTTAAGGCAGTCTCAAACCCTGTAACTAGTAAAACTAGTTAGGGACTGTAAACAATCCCTCAATGCACTGGCACGAAGACAACAACGTGTCTCTGATTTGGGTGCCGGGACATGAGGATATAAGGGCAACGTAATAGCCGATGAACTAGCCAAGGAGGCTCTAAGAGACCATTCATGGATCCAGAGCCCATATTGGGATTACTAAGGATTCCGCAAGAAGGGAGATCTGGACCTGGTTAGATAAAGAAAGTACAAAGAAATGGAGGTCGACTGAAGGTCAACTCCATAACCAAACCGCTGATAGGGGATGGGGATGGAGTTTCTCTGATAACCTACTCAAGCGCAATAAGAAAAAAGTTAAAACCATTACTGGTGGTAATTGAACAACTGTCTCTGAAAAAGCATCTATACAACCAGGCCGTGTAAGCGAACCGTGTGTAGAAATGCGATACAGGAGGAAACGAGTTTACATGTAATCTGCACATTGAGGAACTGAAAGTACTTAGGCAGAGTACCTGGGAGAGATTATTGGGCCCTCGAAGGTCCTCCGTTCCACTGGGCAGATAACGGCTTTATAGAGACACAAAGCTGCTCGAGTGAATAAGAATGCAATAGGGATGGTACAATGAGCACAAGCCAGTGCCCATAACTTGAAAAAATGTAGTAGCGAAAGGCAGAAACAAATTAATAGGTGGTAATTCCTTTACTCAAAATTGATATAATTCTTTTGCCCACAAATTTCAAAATTCGCAGGTTACGAATATTTCTTAATTTCCACGAGCGAAAGCAACAAGAACATCAACAGATTTGGTACAACTGTCGGTATTTCGGTGCTGCATCGGCGGTCAGTCAAAAACTGGATATAGGTGATAAGTTAAAGAATGTTCCCTTAATTCAAATAAATTAAAAAAGATAGGAAATGAAATTAAACAATTTATTGTATGTGAACGTGGAAAGTTACAACGTAATAAATCTAAATAATAAACAATCAAACGGATCTATTTTTCGAAAGATTTAACGCTTTCACGAGAAACATATTTCAGCGCGTCCACATCGAAATTGTATATTTTAAAAAAGATATCCAGGAATATCGTCAAACAAAGAAAAACGTGCAGACAAAACTCTCCGTAAAAATTATCTCTCACAACACGTTCGCTACACAAATTAAGTTTAATGATGATACAGCTGCAGAAAAAGCGTCGTTTGCATATATATATATAAGAAACACACAAACGACGAATTGGAAAACCTAAAATACCTTGGCGCCCGGTGAATCACTCTCGACTTTAGAATAACCATCGTTAAGAAACGGCTAAGCCAGGTTATCATTCCTGGCACCGTTTCAACGAGAGGAAATCAGTTCGTGTTTCCCGTTCTTAAAATATATACGATTAAACCGTCCGTATCAAATTTCAAGTGCGCTGCGCTGTCATGTCGTACGTCAGTCGTGGCGATCAATCCGTGGCGCAACCCAGTCAAGAACTGCATTGTCTTCATTTGCATCGTTTAGCACGTGTGATCGGCGAACTCACCTGGATGTAGACAACACACGGTGGTGTTGCCGCAGGTGATGGGACGTAAGATTTCATTCGATCTGACTGCATAAAGAGGCGGTGTCTACGCCACGTTTCCTGAGTTATTTTTAAGTGGGCAAAAAACACAAACGACGTTTATATAAGCTTATCAATGCGCTTTTACGATGCATGACTCTTATGGTGTCTTCATAAAACGGCGTTTAAGTGATTTTGTGTTGCTAAAATGGATGAAAGATCTAACCAGCAATTCGGGAAAACTTTTGTTGTCATCGATGTTAATATTGCTTAAAACATCCATCACTCCATCTGAGCTGCCCATTATTCCGATTAATTAATAAGTGTAGGGGGAAAGATCAAAAATTTACTGTATCTTTATTACTAAGACCGGATTATTGCAAGTGCATATAGCACGAGATTAAAATGATTGTCATTCCCGCTCCCATAGAAGTGTAACAGGGTGTAGGTATATGCCGGGTGTTTGTAATGAAGGTTGAACTAAGCAGTGTTGAAATAAAGAAAGTAAACCGGATCCGTCATAAATAAGGAAAAAGTAACCAATATTTTGAATCGCATTAACAAACGACTATGGATTGTGTTTCTGCTTGATAAAAATGAAATGTAAATAATTTAACTTTACTAAATTAATGATTTTATAATTCAGTACTAAACTGGTGTTTACTAATTTATTTATTACTTTAAATTATAACATACAATTAGTATAATTATTAAGTGACAAAACTGCATCTCTCAGTTCTTCTATGGTATGCATGCGGTTTCTATAGATCCTAATTTTAGATAGCCAAACATGAAGTAATCTAATGGGGTTAGATCAGGCAAAACTGTTGAAGATATTGCAGGTATGTCGAGCAATATGTGCTGGAGCATTATCGTGCTGAAAATAACCTGCTTCAAGCTCATTTTCTAGTAACTCTCAATAAACAATTCCTACAATCTGTGGTAAATGTTGGGCTGTTACAGTTTCGTCGAAAAAAAAATTGGCCTTATTATTCGTTGCCTGGACATAGCTAACTCAACTATTACGGGATGCAATTGCGTTTCTCGAAATTCGTATGGATTTCTGACAGACGCAGATACAATAGTTTCCGTAAATTGATATAGTCTGTTAGAATAAAACACAGGCTTCATCCGAGAAAAATGAATTGTTTAGCAAGTCATCGTCCCTTAAATTGTTATTAAACCAATGATAATAATCCAATCGCCTATCGTGATGTAGTGGTAATAATTCTGTACCGTAGAAACTTTATAGGATGAAAATGTAACTTTCTTTTGACGCTCATGCGCTGAAGTGTATGATAAGCCTATAAAATTAAAAATGTATAAAACTATTTCACTTAATATTAATATTGATTTTTTTACCTGTTTATTGAGCTATTACCACAGAAAAATCCCTTATAATTCTTACAGTATTCAGAATACTACTTGTGGTATGATATTAGATGTAAATATAAAACTATTTGAAAAAAATTATAAGATAAATTATCGAAAGATACTACAAACACGCACGCCAATGGCGCTAAATGTCAAGAAAATTCATTTAATGTATGAAGTTGTTATGTAGCTAACTTCGCTCATTAAATGGTAATAAGTGTAGATAAATTTTCCGGAAAAACAGTTTTTTTCTTACGAAATCATTTTGAATCACATGGTATTTATATTTTTGCGTATCTTAAATTTATAGTCTATATGTAGACGTATTACCCTAATTGAAGTTAATTAAGCGCTAATTAGTGATTGCATACTTAGGCATTTCTATGCATATTTTTTTACAAAGTTGCATATATATTGCATATTTAAGCTTTTTTCTTATCCTTTCTATTAGTAAAAAATTCCTAGTACTTCCTAAATGTAAGATGACAACCGACATTCTCCAGACGATAATACCTTTTACATTAGATTTCTAATACTTTTTTCAAGAACTCCAACGTGTTTAATTTCGCCAGAGCAGAAGGGATGTGTAAATACGATTTAATACTATTAATTCCAAATAAATATTCATTGCATTGATATCTTTGAGCGAACAGCATGTATTGTGTTACGTTTTTAAATACTGTGCGTTCATACAATGATATAGGCGAACAAAATTTCTTTATGGATTAAGCCGTATCTGAACTGGTAAAAGGATGGCGAAAAAATATTTTTGTCGAGTCTGCAGTAAACTGGTAAGTTAATTTTACTAAAAGCTTTATAATTGTTTTTAAATTCTTTAACTTTTGATATAAAATAAATTGTTTGTTGTCGGTGTCTTCTGAGAGAAAGTACCTGATTGATCAACACGCTAAAACTCCATCACATATTGGAAAATGTGAAAAACTAAGGCGATTCGCAATGTGTGCAGCAATCTATACGTCAATGCGTAGCATCAACTTCACGAAACTCAGAACAGAAGAATATAACACGGATCTGTGTAATGCATTAATTTCGTCTAACATACCATTAGCAAGATTAAACAATGTTAATTTGAGATCATTCTGCAAAAAAATTGCAACATAATATAATCTAACGAAAAGTACCTTACGAAAAAAATTATTACACATCTTGTTACCAGCAACCAATAGCAGAAATTCAACAATTGTAGGGAATAATTTTATTTATATCATGGTAGACGAAAGTACGGATAAGTATGGCCGTTATATTGCCCATTGGTAATAGGAATTCTTCATGAATATAAATTAATTAAATCATATTTAATTTATTGTTAAAGAACTTCAAAAAAATATGGTGACAAATTATCCCAATTCGTTCAAGAAGGTTTATCAAATTTCTTTTTACCTGGAACTATAACCTGTGAAAAAATTTACTAATGTTGTCCGACGCTGCACCATACATGATAAAGCCGCGCAAATTTAAAATTTTTTATAGTAACATTATTCATACCACTTGTTTAGCTCATGGGTTCAATCGTGTAGCCGAAGACATTAGGAATCAATTCCTTTTGATTAATGATTTGATTAGCAATGTCAAAAAAGTATTTTTAAAGCACCTTTACGAATCCAATTTTATAAGGAGCGGACTTCCGGTGTTAAGTTGCCTCCTGAACCGATTATTACGAGATGGGGTACATGGTTAGAGGCTGCAATTTTTTTTCGTCGATAATTTTGAAGGAATAAAAAATGTAATTCTTGAAATCACTGCTGACTGCATTGCTCTAGAAAAACTGTAAAAAGATAATAACATCAACAGAATTGCTACCAAACTTTGGTATATTAAGTCAAATTATAGCATTGTTTCAAGTTCCATTCGTAAACTAGAAAGCAAGGGATGTCGCTCTCGGAATCAGTCGATATAGTAAGATGAATTTGATATGCCCATGTAAGAAGGTTAAGGGTACAATAGGTAATTCTATATACGATAAATTTAAAAAAGTGATAAATAAAAATGCGCGGTATTTGAAAATGAAGGCAGTTAGAAAAATTTTGGAAGGTGAAAACAGTAAAACGATTTCGACTTTAATTTTAGTTTAGATGCATTGCAAAGTTAAAAATGCACCAATTAACATCTGCGGATGTTGAAAGAAGCGTTTCCTATTTCGAAACATATTATTCTGATAGAAGACAAAACTTTCTTTTACACAATTTTGAAAAACATTTATTATAATTGTTTAAGAAATATGTTGTGAAAATAATTTTGTGCAATAAAGTTAATGTTTAAATTTTGCCCCTTATTTATTTTATGTAAAAATTTTGCATATTGTCGCAATTTTTTGCATATATGCCAGGTTTATGCATATTTTTTCTCAAAAAATCGATGCATATACCGGTGGTCATTATCTGGCCCTAAAACTTTGGAAGCAGCATCAGTTTTTATGGGTAAAAAAAGTTTCAAGTAAAATTTTACTAGAAGGAATATCTATCAGATGGTTATGCAGTCGCACACCAAGGATGAACGTTTGAAATGCGTATGCGAAGGTCAATTTTTTTTTTTTAAATTGGAAACATGGCATTTTTTTTTCCAATTCTAAAAAAAGGATGTAATTGTGAGTAGAAAAAAAAGTTAGTAAAAACTCCATGTGGCCTAAAATTAAGATTCAGCGAAATATTCATACCATAATTCTTTGTAATTACCTACATCCGAATATTTCAAATGACTTATTATTGAAATTAATCCTTAATTCCCAATCTGTTAGTAATTATTTTGTAAATACGTCCTCATATTGCTTTCAAAATACTATGTTTTTCATGTATTTTTCCAAATTTGTATTTTTGTTTTTCTTGAATATTTCGCTGAATCTTAATTTTAGGCACATGAAGTTTTACTACTTTTCACTCACAATTACATCTTTTTCAGAATTTGGAAAAAAAAAATGCCATGTTCCATTTAAAAAAAAAAAATTGACCTTCGCATGACCTTCAAACGTTTCCTTGGTGTACGGACTGCATAACCATCTGATAGGATACTTCTTCTAAGTAAAACTTTTACTTGAAACTTTTTTCATAAAACTGACTGCTTCCAAATTTTTAGGGGGCCACGATAAATGGACCACCCGGTATATGCGCATATATTCCAGTTTTTCTTTGCATATAATCCGGTCTCTAGTTATTACACTACAGTCCTTGCTAATCATGAGTTTTATAATTAAGATAAACACGTCTGAGATTTTATGTGCATAAGTGATAAAATTGTTTGTTTAATTTACGCACACTTATGCAGAATTCATAAATTATTGTTATTGTACCTCATCTATTAGTTTGAAGATTTAGTCACTAATCAAAGCTAAATATTAAGAGAGGCAAATAATAAAAACCGCTGTGGTTGAACAATCACAATTCGGTCACAGTGGGGCTTCTGCAGAAGTGGAATGAGTCACACCCCAATGATGACTTACGTAAAAATGCTGGCGTCTGACAATGAGAAAGAAATTGTAATTAGTAACGATTCGTTGAGCTTGCATTGCATTTATTAGGTTCCATATTTCAATGATGGCTCTTTTGATCGCATGTATATTATATGTGTAATCAATGGTTATATCGCTTACCTACATGATTGTCTTTTGTCTAAACTTTTGTTTGTTTTACTCTTGTATGATTGTTCAAACTATACTGAGAAAAATGGGCTAAGTAAAGTGTTATTTACAATAGATAAAGTTTTACTTGGAACTATTTTCGTTAATTAATACCTGCAACTAAACCAGTTTCTGAATGCAAGTTGTTACTGTAAATAGTACTTTTATTAACGGCTATTACACAGCGTACCTGACAAATTTGTGGTAAGTAACGTGTTACTTATGACTACTGGTACTGTATCTAACTACAGCACATGCTAAGTAGAAGTAACAACAATGCTGATCGCTATTAAACTCATATATTTTCTTAAATAGGTAACAACTTGCCACAACTATGATTATTTGAGTTTTGCTGCCACCCCGTGATTGTTTTACTATTCCTAATTGGCTAGTGCGGCGGAGTAATGAAATAGTCCCCGAGACGGCTACGCACGCGCAGGCGCGGACTAGCGTCAAGTAAGGGTTACGGACGTGGCAAAAGGTCGTCGAAAAAGGGTGTGCAAAGGAGGACGGCCATTGTAGGCCAGTTGGGACGCAAACATATTAAAAATACCGGGTGGGTTAATTCAAGGCCCCACCCGTATAAAGAATCCCAGCGAAAGAAGAAGCACCGAGCCTATAAGCAATCGGATGTTTCAAGATTGCAGTTTTAAACCACGTGGTGGAATATTCGAATTCCCCATCATTGTGATGATATCTGCGCCCGCTGGTAAAGTTAAAGTGTGGACGGCGTCGCTAGTGATCCGATAGTCCAAGTGCCATCTACAGTTAGGGATACCCCGACGAAGTAGCCGTTTTCTAGGCGATCACCGGACATAACCGCCACGTACACCGGCAGAGGATCAACTCGCCGAGACAACGTCCAGTGCAAAGAACCAACAGAAACCGCAAGTTTACCGCCTAGGTATATTATTTCTTTGTTTGTTATTAGTTGTAACTTCAAAGCCATATTTCTCTTTGGCCTTTGTTTAGATTTCAATAATTTCAATAACTAAATAACGTTTCAAGCGGGGCCCATTTACCCTATCTTTTATTATTGCTTTGTTCATTTTTTCATTATTAAGGAATATATTTTATGAGTCATTACGTTGTAAATTGTTTAAAAAAAAACTGTTGTTAAAGTGAAATGAATGAATGAATATCATCAATATCATTCATATGAGGTAGTCACTGTGTTTGTCCTATACAAAATAAAACTATTACTAATAATACTGCTTTTTATTCAAATTTATATTAAATATTCACTAAACTTCCTCGTTTCCTGCACTACCCATAAGTTGAACAACAAATTTAAGGTAAGTATATTGTATATTTATGGCAAACCATTACCTTTTATATATCAGGTATTTAGTGAACGTGCATTAATGATACTGTTTCCTTATCACAAGTAATCCAAACAGCTTGCATTAATTGAGGTTAATAATGAAAGTGTGATAGCCATTATAAAATAGTTCACTCATAGCAATACATCTACTTGACATGAGTAAATCTTTTACTTACCGCAACTGCATATATTCTTTGGCTTATCTACTTCAGTTTAATTATCATAAGTAACTTCATAAGTTACCGGTATGAAGCAGACCGTAAGTAACTTAGATTGCTTGTTGTTGGTATTAGTGTTTAGGATCTCTTTTTTACTAGTGCTAAGTAATATGTGCTTTTGTCCCCTATTCAGCTGAACTTTTTATTTACGATAATTGTATTTTTATTTATGATTATTAAATTTTTTTCTCAGTGTGGTTTTATTACCTGCTATGAAGTTAAATTAAAATTTCTCTTTAATAGGCTTATTCTAATGCTGATTTCCGTCTTAAATACTTTGTTGTTATTTGTTGTTTATTCTAGAAATGTTTACAATAATGTAAGTCAAAGAATTAAATATTGAAAAAAAAATACACTTGTCCTAACTTTAAAGGCTGGTAGAGTACCATGTGATTCAAAATGATTGTCGTAAGAAAAAACTGTTTTCCGGAAAAATTTATCTATACTTATTATCAATTTAATGAGCGAAGTTAGCTACATACAAATTTCATACATTAAATGAATTTTCTTGACATTTAGCGACATTGGCGTGCGTGTTGTAGTATTTTTCGATTATTTATCTTATAATTTTTTTCAAATCGTTTATATTTCTTTTGACAGCTCATTGCGCTGAAGTGTATGATAAGCCTATAAAATTATAAAATGTAATAAACGATTTCACTTAATGTTAATATTGATTTTTTGCCTGTTTGTTAAGCTAATTACCACAGATAAATTCCCTTATTTTCTTACAGTATTCAGAATACTATTGTTGGTGATATTAGATGTAAATTTCATCCCTATAAAGTTTCTACGGTACAGGAATTATTACCATTAAATCACGATAGGCGATTGGAATATTGTCATTGGTTTAATAACAATTTAAGGGACGATGACTTGCTAAACAAATCATTTTTCTCGGATGAAGCCTGGTTTTATCTAACAGACTATATCAATTTACAAAAACTATTGTATCTGGTCTGCAAAAATCAACACGAATTTCGAGAAACGCAATTGCATCCCGTAAAAGTTGGAGTTTGGTTAGCTATGTCCAGGCAACGAATAATAGGGCCAATTTTCTTCGAGGAAACTGTAACAGCCCAACGTTACCAACAGATGTTGGAATTGTTTATTGCAGAGTTACAAGAAAATGGAGCTTGAAGCAGGTTATTTTCAGCACGATAATGCTCCAGCACATACTGCTCGACAAACCTGCCAATATTTTCAACAGCTTTTTGCTGACAGGTCGTTAGAGCAAAAGATGGCCACCAAGATCGCCTGATCTAACCCCATTAGATTACTTCATGTTCGGCTATCTAAAAAATAGGATCTATAGAAACCGCATGCATACCATAGAAGAACTTGAGAGATGCAGTTTTGTCACTTAATAATTATAGTAATTGTAATGTTATAATTTAAAGTAATAAATAAATTTAGTTAAACACAGTTAGTACTGAATGTAAAATAATTTAGTAAAGTTAAATGAATTACATTTCATTTTTACAAGCAGAACACAAATCCATAGTGGGTTATTATAATGCGAGTTCAAATATAGGTTAACGTTTTCCTTATTTATGACAGATCCGTATTTCCAGATCGTAATTTTAGCAATATTCTTGAAGGATATTCAGAGTTGTGGGATAAAAAATAAATGAGATTTCTGTATAAGCTTGTTTATTGGTTTTATTAGGAACAATACGTAAACATTCAGGGATGCCGAAGATGGCGGCGGATATAATGTAACAATAAAACAACAAAAACATACAGTGAAATTTGATTCTCTCATCATTTCTTTTACCTATTATAAGCCTCGTCAAACAAGCCGATTCATGCAGCTCTTTTGGTAATATATCTGGTTTATCTTATAATAAAATTAAAGTAATTGAGGATTCACGACGATATACCACCTGCATCGTATCACGTATAGGATGATATTGATTCAGATGTATGTAATGTATGTATGCAGCATTCGTGCCTCCGCACCAAACACGGGCCAACTCCGTCTTCTGTGTATTCCCATCCGCCTAGTTCGCGCAGAGAAAGATCTCACGTTCCCAATGGTGGCACGATATAGAGAAATACATTTCGCGAAGGGGCATTTATAAACAATACGCGGATATAAAACGGCTATTTACGGCAGTCGTAGGTACTCCGGTACGCCGGCCGCAGCCACGACCGCAAAGAGATAACATTGTGGGTGTCCGGAGTACTCTTCGCTACTGCTCTCTCACCCACCACGACGTTGACCACGACATCATCATTCACCGCGTAATACCGGAGTAATACGTATTATGTACACGGTAAGAGCCGGGTCCCTCGGCGGCCGCTGAAGATGGCAAAAAATCGGTAGATCTGCGTCAGATAGAGGGCATACCGTCGATGCGCATAACAAATTGCGGATTGGATCGGCGCGTTGTGGGAATCCTGGGTCGGGAAACGGCAAAGTGGACGAAAATGGTCGCGCATCGATTTAAAGGTTAAAAATTTAATCCATTAATGCACTTTATCTTTTATATGTTCCTGTGCGATGGGATGCGATGTTTTATTTATGTGGGGTTTTTACTTCTATACAAAATGAGCGTCCCCTATGTCCTCATAGGGTAACTACAATATATACAGAGAGATTCAAAATGATTGTCAATTCCGCTCCTATAGATAGTAACAGGGTGTAGGTATATGCCGCGTGTTTGTAATGAAGGTTTGAACTAAGTCAGTGTTGGACATAAGAAGTAAACGGATCTGTCATAAATAAGGAAAACGTAACCTATATTTTAACTCGCATTATATAAACGACTTATGGATTGGTGTTTCTGCTTGTAAAATGAAATGTAATTAATTAACTTACTAAATCATGATTTTACAATTCAGTACTAACTGGTGTTTAACTAAATTTTTTATTACTTAAATTATAACATACAATTAGTATATTATAAGTAACAAAACTGTATCTCTCAGTTCTTCTATGGTATGCATGCGGTTTCTATAGATCCTATTTTTTAGATAGCCGAACATGAAGTAATTAATGGGGTTAGATCAGGCGATCTGGTGACCATCTTTGTGCTCTAACGAACCTGTCAGCAAAAAACTGTTGAAGATATTGGCAGGTTTGACGAGCAGTATGTGCTGGAGCATTATCGTGCTGAAAATAACCTGCTTCAAGCTCATTTTCTTGTAACTCGCAGTAAACAATTCCAACATCTGTTGGTAACGTTGGGCTGTTACAGTTTCCTCGAAGAAATTGGCCCTATTATTCGTTGCCTGGACATAACTACCAAACTCCAACTTTTACGGGATACAATTGCGTTTCTCGAAATTCGTGTGGATTTTCTGCAGACCAGATACGATAGTTTTGTAAATTGATATAGTCTGTTAGATAAAACCAGGCTTCATCCGAGAAAAATGATTTGTTTAGCAAGTCATCGTCCCTTAAATTGTTATTAAACCAATGACAATATTCCAATCGCCTATCGTGATCTAATGATAATAATTCCTGTACCGTAGAAACTTTATAGGGATAAAAATGTAACTTTCTTTTGACAGCTCATTGCGCTGAAGTGTATGATAAGCCTATAAAATTATAAAATGTAATAAACTATTTCACTTAATGTTAATATTGATTTTTTACCTGTTTGTTGAGATATTACCACAGATAAATTCCCTTATTTTCTTACAGTATTCAGAAATACTATTGTTGGTGATATTAGATGTAAATATAAACGATTTGAAAAAAAAAATTATAAGATAAATAATCGAAAGATACTACAACACGCACGCCAATGTCGCTAAATGTCAAGAAAATTCATTTAATGTATGAAATTTGTATGTAGCTAACTTCGCTCATTAAATTGGTAATAAGTATAGATACATTTTTCCGGAAAACAGTTTTTTTTCTTACGACAATCATTTTGAATCACATGGTATTTAATTTTTTCGATGATTAGCTACTGGAATTATAGAGATTATTCAAGGTAAGGGATATAATAATGGCAGGTATGGCAAAGTGATATCATTCACTAAAATACTTTTTTTCTTTCTAAAGAGTCCAGAAGCTCCTATATAGTAAACAACCCAAGTAAAATAAACAGCTGGGTTCTGTGTAAGTTTACAAGTGTTTATACTAACAGACAAAATTTTCTAATCGTAGGTGTATGCCTTTATTAAATAAACATGGTATTCGTGAAAGGTATCTCATGTTATACACATACACACACAGATGCATCATAGAGGAAAAAAAATGTATCAAACATCCAAGCAAGATTCTCTTTCATTCCAATTGAATCGCTATAAGTATTTAAAACGACTTTTGTCTAATAGTTCTAAGCACGTAGCTAATATATAAATACTACTCAACATCAAAGCGAGATTTTTAGCGTTGGTAAATGTTGTAATGCGGCTAAATACAATAATAATCCAAAACCTAACCGAAGGCGATCCTTGTGATGCACTGATGGCCGAGTTTATATTTTTTTTTTTGTTTTTCGACGGTGCCGTACGAGTTACATCAGAAAAGATGATGCACGATCTTTGGCAATCGGCCAAGCCTATACGCTCGGGACGGTAGATACATCAGGATACATATACATTCAGCGAGTGGAAAGACACGCCCCAGATTATATTTAGCGGTGAAATGAGTTAAAATGACGTAGTGGGAGCGTTCACTACGAATTCGAAGGGTGCCTTCTTCAGTGGAAATGGCAGGATGTTCTACCGTCACTCGTCAACTGTAGTCTATATACGATGCGTTTTTGCGCTAATATAAGATAGAGGCGAGTGTATATCAACGAATGACGGGAACTAAATGTGTATTTTTAAATATGTTCTCATTAAGGACAGGAAAACGCCTTGATGTAAAGGTTTTTGAGGTACTTAAAAGTGGTTTATTTCACATATTATACAGCACCTTATTAAGTATACCTACTTAAATATGAAGAGGAAACTTAAGCATTCGACCACACAGCGTAGAAAGTAGAATTTGTAATTTTAAACTATAATTAAATCTCAGATAAATATACTAATTTCTGACCCTGCCCTAGTCCTATGTAATTCAAAATGATTGTCGTAAAAAAAAAAAACTGTTTTCCGGAAAAAATTATCTATACTTATTACCAATTTAATGAGCGAAGTTAGCTACATACAAATTTCATACATTAGATGAATTTCTTGACATTTAGCGACATTGGCTGGCGTTGTAGTATTTTCGATTATTTTATCTTATATTTTTTTTCAAATCGTTTATTTTACATCTAATATCACCAACAATAGTATTTCTGAATACTGTAAGAAAATAAGGGAATTTATCTGTGGTAATAGCTCAACAAACAGGTAAAAAATCAATATTAACATTAAGTGAAATAGTTTATTACATTTTATAATTTTATAGGCTTATCATACACTTCAGCGCAATGAGCTGTCAAAAGAAAGTTACATTTTCATCCCTATAAAATTTCTACGGTACAGGAATTATTACCATTAATCACTATAGGCGATTGGAATATTGTCATAGGTTTAATAACAATTTAAGGGACGATGACTTGCTAAACAAATCATTTTTCTCGGATGAAGCCTGGTTTATCTAACAGGCTATATCAATTCACAAAACTATCGTATCTGGTCTGCACAAAATCCACACGAAATTTCGAAGAAACGCAATTGCATCCCGTAAAAGTTGGAGTTTGGTTTAGCTAGTCCAGGCAACGAATAATAGGGCCAATTTTCTTCGAGGAAACTGTAACAGCCAACTTACCAACAGATGTGGAATTGTTTATTGCAGATTACAAGAAAATGAGCTTGAAGCAGGTTATTTCAGCACGATAATGCTCCAACAATACTGCTCCACAAACCTGCCAATAACTTCAACAGTTTTTTGCTGACGGTCGTTAGAGCACAAAGATGCCACCAAGATCGTCTGATCTAATCCCATTAGATTACTTCATGTTCGGCTATCTAAAAAATAGGATCTATAGAAAACCGCATGCATACCGTAGAAGAACTGAGAGATGCCAGTTTGTCACTTAATAATTATACTAATTGTATGTTATAATTTAAGTAATAAATAAATTTAGTTAAACACCAGTTATACTGAATTGTAAAATCATAATTAGTAAAGTTAAATTAATTAAATTTCTTTTTACAAGCAGAAAACCCAATCCATAGTCGTTTATATAATGCGAGTTCAAATATAGGTTACGTTTTCCTTATTTATGACGATCCGTTTACTTTCTTATGTTCCAACACTGACTTAGTTCAAACCTTCATTACAAACACGCGGCATATACCTACACCCTGTTACTATCTATAGGAGCGGAATTGACAATCATTTTGAATATCTGTGTATAGTACCTAGTAATTCCTGACGTCGCTATTTTAAAGACCGCCTTACAGTTCGCGATTATTTTGGAATTGCGCGCAATAAAAATAGCACATGCTATATTCCGTGTATTGCACGCGTAATACAAGTAAAATTGCACCCAGCTGATCGAAATCCGTTGAATGCGCATACGTTATCTCTATTGTACGCAATAAGAATAATTGCGAACTGCAAAGCGGCCTTAAATGAATTGGGATTCTACAAATTGTTTTACCAATGGTTAGTAACTTCGACATCTCTAGGTCATTAACTGGCTTTCAAGTGTGCTTTATATGTGTTCAAAGTAAAACAACGTGCTTGTGTAAAAGCTGTACAATTATTAACATTATTCTCACACTTTTTTTCCCCCTACAAAATTCCCTCAAACAACCTAATTCCTAATTGCAGTATAACAGCTTCTTACTTTTGCCCATTAAATTCAAAAGTTAAATGATACTTCTTCTCACTGTGATATGTAGACAAATAAATAGTGAATCACTGTAACTAAAACTCACTTCGACTAACGAGACATGTGAACTTGCAAAAAAAAATATATAAAAAATAAATACTCAAGTGGCAGCATCTGCAAAATTCCAGTAGTAAAAAAATTAAAGAAATAAAAGATGCTTTCTGTGTTTCAATAAATAATAACTTCAGGCTATACAATAACAAGAGATATTTTTGAACAAACTGAAAATTGCAATAATAATATAATATATTAGTTCATCATTGTCAATAAGACCTAGAACACGTCATTACTAAAAACTAAGATAACAACTTAACACAATCCAGGTAGGAAAGTGACGTTAAATAGACGTCAATATGATGTAAAAGACGTAATATCCACGTCTATTAAACGTCATTTCAACGTCACTCTGCTACATGGGAATAAATACAAAATATGTTAAAAATTAAAACTGTAACCCCCAATTTTAATAGATAATGTATTCTACACTCTCAATAGTAAAATCGTAAAATCATAAGTATAAAAAAAGCGACCTGACTTTAATGTGGAGTTATCAACTGAGATGACCAAATATTTTTAAGCCCATTTTCAAAACTTTTTGAGTTAGCCATATTAGGCGCTTGTTTAACAACCATCAGAACAAAAACTGAGAAAAAACAGATTTGTGGTTTGATTAATTATATCAATCCAAATACCATGTAATTCAAAATGATTGTCGTAAGAAAAAAACTGTTTTCCGGAAAAATTTATCTATACTTATTACCAATTTAATGAGCGAAGTTAGCTACATACAAATTTTATACATTAAATGAATTTTCTGGACATTTAGCGACATTGGCGTGCGTGTTGTAGTATATTTCGATTATTTATCTTATAATTTTTTTAAAATCGTTTATATTTACATCTAATATCACCAACAATAGTATTTCTGAATACTGTAAGAAAATAAGGGAATTTATCTGTGGTAATAGTTCAACAAACAGGTAAAAAATCAATATTAACATTATGTGAAATAGTTTCATTACATTTTAGAATTTTATAGGCTTACCATACACTTCAGCGCAATGAGCTGTCAAAAGAAAGTTACATTTTCATCCCTATAAAGTTTTTACGGTACAGGAATTATTACCATTTAGATCACGATAGGCGATTGGAATATTGTCATTGGTTTAATAACAATTTAAGGGACGATGACTTGCTAAACAAATCATTTATCTCGGATGAAGCCTGGTTTTATCTAACAGGCTATATCAATTCACAAAATTATCGTATCTGGTCTGCAGAAAATCCACATGAATTTCGAGAAACGCAATTGCATCCCGTAAAAGTTGGAGTTTGCTTAGCTATGTCCAGGCAACGAATAATAGGGGCAATTTTCTTCGAGGAAACTGTAACAGCCCAACGTTACCAACAGATGTTGGAATTGTTTATTGCAGAGTTACAAGAAAATGAGCTTGAAGCAGGTTATTTTCAGCACGATAATGCTCCAGCACATACTGCTCGACAAACCTGCCTATATCTTCAACAGTTTTTTGCTGACAGGTTCGTTAGAGCGCAAAGATGGCCGCCAAGATCGCCTGATCTAACCCCATTAGATTACTTCATGTTTGGCTCTCTAAAAAATAGGATCTATAGAAACCGCATGCATACCATAGAAGAACTGAGAGATGCAGTTTTGTCACTTAATAATTATACTAATTGTATGTTATAATTTAAAGTAATAAATAAATTTAGTTCAACACCAGTCAGTACTGAATTATAAAATCATAATTTAGTAAAGTTAAATTAATTATATTTGATTTTTACAAGCAGAAACACCAATCCATAGTCGTTTATATAATGCGAGTTCAAATATCGTTTTACGTTTTCCTTACTTATGACAGATCCGTTTACTTTCTTGTGTTCCAACACTGACTTAGTTCAAACCTTCATTACAAACACGCGGCATATACCTACACCCTGTTACTATCTATAGGAGCGGAATTGATAATCATTTTGAATCTCTGTGTATATTATTCCATTATTAACACAAAATTTTTATATTTAAAATCAAAGTAATTCGTATTAGTGTGGTAAAGATTTAACATCTTGACCAATTTCACCATAATAATAAGATAACATTATTGATTGAAAAAAAATAAATTCTACCTTCAGCTCAACACTTATGCTTCGCCGAAAAAATCCATTATTTGAATTTAGACTTCATATTTGTGGCAGTAAATTATTAATTAAACTGATCATTTACGTCAAAGAAAAGAATACCCACTACACTAAAAATGCATAAAAGCCAAGTAAATAAACAAATGATGCTAACAATCAAATCTGTTAGCAATTATAAATTCGTTGACAGTGATAATTTATAGCATTGGGAAGTACGAAATTATTTAACGAAAGATATATCTAGAATTATTTAAAGAACATATGTTAAACAGAAACTATAATAAAATAACTGTACTAACAGATGTCAAATTTTAGTTCAGTAATTTTTTATATAGTATCAAAAGTGCCCATAGCTGTTTCGAATTCAATATGTTTGTTTACATAATTTTAAATGCTATTTAAACATATATAATTGAATAATTTATTTACAAACATGGTGGATATTATATTATTCATTAACTTTGAGATAAGACATCTGCATGGTCACTCAATGTCAAGTGTACCAAAAAAATATATATAAAAGAATAAAATAATTTGCACTAGCTAGAATGTATTTGTAAATAAATCCACTGGAATTACAGTGGGGAATACTGTCATTGTAACAACTAAGTATATAATAAAATACATGAAATAGATTTTATTTCCCTGTGAAATAAAAAAAAGCTTTTAGGTTGATTATCTCTAAGCTATCATTTCAAGTAATAAAAATTCCAACTTCCCTATAATAATGCCCAAATGTCTAGCGTTATAATTTCATTTATCCCTATTGTATATTTTACGTAAAACAGATAAGAAGACTTGCTATCTTATTGATAGCGGTTGAACCCACACACACAGCTGTTAAGGTTTAAAGATTTATGAATAATAATTAATAGAAGCAAGTGTGCAATTTTTTTTAATGTTTATACTCTTGTTGAGCGTTTTATTACGTCAAATAAGATAAAAGAAAGATCTCAGGAATATTTTTACAGATCCTTGTATAGAGTAAGGTATTCAAATTGGTTTTAAATCTATTTTGTGTAATACTACAGAAAGATTATGTTATTTCTGGTGGCTTCAAAACACAAGTGGTCCAAGAGGAAGGAACGTCATATAAAATTAATAATGAATAGAAGCACAAATGTCTGATAATTTGACTTTTGTGGTTAGGTACATTATTTTTAATCCTAAAGTAAATTCTGCATCAATTAAAACATAACATAAACTGTTTTTGTGAATATGTTTAAAATGACTGTAAACAGAAAAGTAAGCTCTTTCTGATAGTGTCATAATCCAAAATGCGGTGCTCATAAGAAATATGAAAGTTGATCATAACCACGGTATAAATAATAGTATGCTTACAGAGTAAGGACAAGAGAGGAGTTATAGCGGTCCAAATTTCTAAACCTAACTTCATACAAACAACAGCTTCCCAGAATGGCAGTTTGTTATTGTTTACGTTCGTATCTACACAAATTAGTTTACTCGTCCGTTTAATCTATATGATTTACTTGTTTTATTTATTTATTTTACGTATTTTATTAGTTTTTAATTACCCCTACAGTTTTAAAAACATTTAATGAACTATGATATTCTTGTGTAAAAGGTAAGATGGGTGGCCAGTGGCCATAACATATACATACTTTCTTATATATTATATTGTTAGGTTTAAGTGAAATAACTCAAATTATCGTGAAAGAAGACACCAATGGGTATCATGTTGTAGTGCCAGTCACTCTCGCAAGATAAATTTTGATGCTGACGATGGTCGCAGTTTCCTGGGATTTCCGAATGAATCTAATATATATGACACGATAAGAATTAAGACAGTACATGAACAAGAAGAACTATTATCGTTGTGGAGAGATTCCTAGGTCACATTAAATCAATTTATTTGTTAGATACACATTTTAAGCTAGATTGCTAGTTATCGCAGTAACTAACCTAATTCATTTTATATTCACTTTTTAAAATAATGTGATTTTGGTTTGAACTGCATTATACTGGTATAAATTTTAATCGCATTTATTCACATTATAGACAATTCGATATTATATAGTCTACGTCTGAACTCTATCCACTTGTGCACCCCCGGACATTATTGTTGACAAACCAGTGCAGGGTCAGATGTTAGAAATGAAGTAGTCGAATAGAAAGGAATAATCTTTGTATCGCACAGAACGATATAGTCATAACTCTTGAACCCTAATTAAAAGTTATTGTGTATTCGTGTCAGAAATTTGAAAGTCCCTTCCACCGATGCTGTTGCATTTTTATTAATTTATTTGAGAAAGAACCACAGCATATTCATTCCTGGAAGAATCTTTTACACTATTAAAATATAAACAAAGGTTTATTTCACAAAAATGAAAGAATATGAACATAATTATCGTAAAACACTTGCAAATATATGTATCACTTAATCAAACATTATTTTACTGGAATCGTGTTTTTTATTACTATAAACTGTTCATAAATATTTGCAACAAAATCAGAATAAAAAACGCATAAATTTGTGTATTTTTTTAATCTATTTTTCTGCTTCCTTTAAAATATAAATTATTCTACACGTTTGAAAATTCCCGGCAACAGCTTTACAAAATGGCAGCTGGACTTGAAGGTCATTCAAAACGGACCACTCAAGAACAATGAATTTTTGCGAACATGTCCTTACTCTAATATCTGTGATGCTTACGCGCATATGGAATTTACGTCAGATGAGAGCATAAATGGCGCCTCATATATAATTATTATTATATTAAAATCGATTTCCACCGTGAGGGTTTTGTTAATGCGAAAGGTAAGTTAAGAAAATCCGTACGGGGTTACGGAACATATTTTAAAAACGTTAAGGTATTTTCACGATTCGATTTTCTAGAAAAACCACGAAAACACTTTGTAAACACACACGAAATTCGCTACAATTGTAGAAATAAAGTGCAACTAGATGGCGACAAGATAGATAAAGTAAATTTCACCTTAAAACGGGCTTTTTTAAAGCAAAGCTGCATTTGAATTACATTAATTGGTAGTTGTGAATATTTGGATTTTAACATTTTGCTATTTACCATACATGTATTTTACTGTTTTCTATATGCTCCTTAATGACGTCATCTGACCGGCCTTGACGAATTTGAGATTCAAAACGAGCATACCGTATTATTTGTGTCGTGATCATAACCTTAAAAAGAGGGTATGTCATATTGAAACTTAGTACCTATGGTGGATTTTTAGACACAATTTTTCGGGCACTATCATTTCAAAACAAAAAAAAATGATCAAAATCGGACAATAATACAAATTTTCATTTCACACTGTAGATTGACATTTACTGGCTACCTGAATGAAACTTAACAATATTTTCTGCTTCACCAGTAAAGTTTATAAATAAATTAATTAAAATTCCTGTGTTTTAATTAATTTCTGGTGAATTGGCATTTTATTTTTCCAACATTCACACGCATATTAGAATATAAAAAAAAAAACTCAATATGCGCCAACCAAACTCATATACATTTAGTATTCACTTTACACAATATCCAAGGTCTGTCGTAAAACATTTTCTCTCTTTTACAAGTATTGACACCTACGACAATATTTAAATACTGAAACAGCGCTCAGGTAACTTGCGCTAATGTGCACTTGAACATACGTATGCATGTTTATTTTATCATGTGTAAGCGATTTTGTCAGCATTTATAAATAAAAATTAAAAAGAAATAGTTACTAATGCATTATGCCAATCTTCAAATTGTGTTACATTATAATTTATTTGTAGGTATCTGATCTGAGTCTGTATATTGTGAAAGTGTGCTTTTTAAATAAAAATTGTTTACACATTACGTAATGTTTTAAATTAAAAATATTCTACAGTCGATTTTAAGGTCTCGAAAATGCCGGGAGAATAAATCATTTTCTTGGAAGAATGTTTTCAGGTCATGAGAAAGTTCGGTTCACTTCCGTTTTAACCCTCGTGTTATCAGAAGGGTACAGTAATCTCCTAGCTTATCCCTACACTTTCAGAACCTAGCTAAAATATTTTAATTATTCTAAGAACTATCATCCTTCATTAGGACCATTTAAATAACTAGTTATCCTTATAATACAAAGCATTAAATAACATTTTCATAACTTACATACTAGATCCACGTTCAAAATGTGACGCAACAGTAAATCCAAACATACTATGCCGAGGTCCCTGATGTCTGATAGGATGAGCAGTATCTACATTATAAGTATCAACAGAACTACAAGCACAACACAAAATAATCACAAAGGCGGCGAAAGACATCGCGTTATTACTACTATGGCAGGAATACATTTTCATTTCACGTCGAAAAAAACGAATCAAAAGTGCATTATTGTTACTACGCGCGTTAGAATTTTCGAAATACCATTAAAAATATTAATTTAATTTTCGTTCAGCACCTAAGAAGCTAAACTATACGTTTTAGGAGGATATCTACTACTAAACGTATTGCGGTCGTCTTTTACTTAAAACACTACGAGGCGGATACGATATTGCTAAAATTAACTATGCTACTGAAGCAGCGACGAATACATTTTGAATTTTGCTTCGCGCTTTTACCCAACCAGTCGGAGCGCGACTGTCCGCTATATTTTTAAGAAGTGCCCGCCAAACTTACGCATATTGGATCGGTCGTCGGATATTTGGTTTTGAGAACCATCTATGGTGATTTTCTATAAATTTTAGAAATAATAGCAATGATAAAATAGTTACTTACAGTTATCTGTAATATGTGCATTATAGAATTCTACTTTATCTTGGTATTAATAGTAATGTTGTACTATTCAATTATAGATGGCCATCTTGACATTTGGAAATAAAAATAATTAGAAGATAGCTACTTACAGCTCTCTGTAATTTAAGCATTTTAGAAGAGTTCTACTTTATTTTGATATTACTAGTAATATTGCTATTTAATCATAGATGGCCCGTTTTATTATTAGTAAATTTTAAATTTATTATTTAATTTATAATATCATATATATATTAAAAGAGATATATTTAAATTGTCGTTTATATTTTAAATTTTAGGTGTTTGCTGTTAGCTCATACCTAGAGCAAAATAGCTGTCTTATATACGAAATTTTTGTTGGATAAAATTAAATTTGAGGACGGTTGTTGTTAGTTGTCAAATTTCTCCGTTAGATTTTGGTGCTTGTATTGCTGGCTCTTGTGTTTCTCGTTGTATTATATTACTCTGTTTTGTATGTTGTATTAGAAATACTTCTTGTTATAACTCGATTAATACGACAGTCATATAGAGAGTTTTTTTTTCGATTTTGAAGAAAGAAATGAAACATTTTCAGAATGGATTACCAGACAAAGTGCCAATGACTGCATGGAAGTACTTCAATCGATTAAACTTCAAACAGAATTACACATGATAACACAGTTAAAAGTTCTGGTTTGACTTTTGCAACTTGTTAAAAACTATCTAAATGCTAACACTGTACTTTACGTGATTGATCAGATAGTAGCAGAAACTGCTCGTATTATTTTAAGGTTACTACCATATCGTTGCAATGTAAATCCTATAGAGCTAGTATGGGTTCAAGTGAAGGAATATGCAACTACAAATATTTAAACATGTAAATTGTCAGAGGTAAAAAAAATTGTCGGAATTATTGAAAATCTCAACTTGTAACTGCTGAAGAATGGAAAAATTAGGTTAAGCACAGCATTACCGAAGAAAATTAAATGTGTGAGATAGCTAGATAATATCATAGAAGATATGGAAGAATTTATTAATAGTGCTAACACGAGGTCATCATCTGAAATATCTTTACGGAAGTGATGTTTTCTGAAATATCAAATTAAAACAAAAATTATGTTTGAAATCTTTTGAATATCGTTTTATGATTGTAATTGAAATCGTTCAGAAGTTTATTTTATCCAAAGGTGTATTTGAATACCCTATTTATAATAAAATGAAAATTGTTGGGATTTCTTTGATTGAATTAAATAAATTGAAATAGAAATGTTTTTTGTACACTTTTCTTAAAAATTTAAGGTAAATATTTGACACCAGGATTTATTGTTGCTGTTAGAGCAATTGACAAAAGTTATCCAGCTGATATTTTACTATGAATCGATGCAGATTTTCCTTTTCGTAAATCTATCTATAAACTTGCTTTGAGTACACAGTAAACAAATAAGTAAGGGGACGCTTCATCTATTGGTTTTTATAGCAATTTTTGTTGAACTTTGCTGGTTGATGTTTGTTATAAGATGTATTAAAGGTTGTTTATTAAATTTAAATTTGAATCCCGTTTCAAAATTTTTAGTGCGTAAAAATCCAAATTATGATTTGTAATTTGAATTCAATTTATTTCGGGAATATTTGAGTTTGTATTTTATTATCATTTTACGATTTATATTTATTTTTAAGCGAGTTTTTTAATTAATTGCAAATTATATTACCTAAAATTTGACGTGTGGAGCCACCTAGGATTATTTTGATTAAATATTAGCAGAGATATAAACTAAAATAGAAGCTGTTTACAGTTATCTGTAATATCTGCGTTGGTAATAGTAATACTATTCAATAACAGATGGCGCTTGTGATGATTCAAGATTACTATAATTATTTGAACAAATTGGAAAAAATTATTCTATAAATGTTTATTTTTCTTTTTTTGTATTTAAATTTATTGTGTTTTTAATAAATTAACGTAATTTGATTATACTATAGAGGTTAATGATTAAACATTCTTATTAAGGGTGTGTTCACAGTAAACGTGACTGTGGAGGGAATTCAAAATGCATTATGTTGTACGATACATTTTGTGGAAACTTGTTGTAAGTGGAAATAACAAGCAAAATACTCAAGAATAACAATATAGAGGTGAGTTGAATAGAAACGTAGAAGAAATTAACAACCGAGAATTGGGAAAAAAGAATTTTGTTTAAAACATTTTCTTAATTAAAATAACGAAGTTACTTCAATCTATTCTTCATGAGTATTTCATTTGCTTACTATTTAGATCAAGTTATTATAAAAATTTTGAATTTTCACGACAAAACTGTAAACGCATCAAAACATAAACAGACATAAGCAAAATAAAATTGTTGTGGGTTTCAGTTAATCAACGAATTGAGTAATTTGTATTATCAAAAGGTATTAATATATATTATCTTTCAGAATATAGTTTTTTAATACATACAACAATATTTCTTTAGATATTGTTGTATATATTTCTGTAATTATATTTATAATAATAACAATGATTTCATTAACCTTTTTAACTATTTTTATTGTAGTATTTTACTCTTTTTTTTGATTTGGTTAGTTCTGATAAGATTTACAAATGTGTTGCTCGTAAGAATTATGAAAGTTAATCATAACCTGAAGAAGGGGGTATGTCATATTGAAACTTAGTACCTAGTGGATTTTTAGACACAGTTCTTCGGGCATTATCATTTCAAAAAAACAAAAAAAAAAATATCAAAATCGGTAAATAAATACAAATTTTATGGAGGTGATTCCGCTTTCAAATGAGTCACACTGTAGATTGACATTTACTGGCTACCTGAATGAAACTTACATCCGTTTTAACCCTCGTGTTATCAGAAGGGTACAGTAATCCCCAGATTTTTAGAAGCCAGCTAAAATATTTTAATTATTCTAAGAACTCTCATCCTTCGATAGGACCATTTAAATAACTCGTTATCCTTATAATACATAGCATTAAATAACATTTTCATAACTTACATACTAGATCCACGTTCAAAATGTGACGCAACAGTAAATCCAAACATACTATGCCGAGGTCCCTGATGTTTGATAGGATGAGCAGTATCTACATTATAAGTATCAACAAAACTACAAGCACAACACAAAATAATCACAAAGGCGGCGAACGACATCGCGTTATTACTACTATGGCAGGAATACATTTTCATTTCACGTCGAAAAAACGAATCAAAAGTGCATTATTGTTACTACGCGCGTTAGAATTTTCGAAATACCATTAAAAATATTAATTTAATTTTCGTCAGCGGCTAAGAAGCTAAACTATACGTTTTAGGAGGATATCTACTACTAAACGTATTGCGGTCGTCTTTTACTTAAAACACTACGAGGCGGATACGATATTGCTAAAATTAACTATGCTACTGAAGCAGCGACAAATACATTTTGAATTTTGCTTCGCGCTTTTACCCAACCAGTCGGAGCGCGACTGTCCGCTATATTTTTAAGAAGTGCCCGCCAAACTTACGCATATTGGATCGTTCGTCGGATATTTGGTTTAGAGAGCCATCTATGGTGATTTTCTATAAATTTTAGAAACAATAGCAATGATAATATAGTAACCTGTAATATGTGCATTATAGAATTCTACTTTATCTTGGTATTAATAGTAATGTTGTGCTATTCAATTATAGATGGCCATCTTGACAATTGGAAATAAAAATAATCAGAAAATAGCTACTTACAGCTCTCTAATTTAAGAATTATAGAAGAATTCTACTTTATTTTGATATTACTAGTAATATTGCTATTTAATCATAGATGGCTCGTTTTATAATTAGTAAATTTTAAATTTATTATTTAATTTATAATATACATATATTTTAAAAGAGATAAAGGACAATTTAAATAAGTTGTCCTTTATATTTTAGATGTTTGCTGTTAGCTCATACCTAGAGCAAAATAACTGTCTTATATACGAAATTTTTGTTGGATAAAATTAAATTTGTGGACGGTTGTTGTTGTTAGTTGTCAAATTTCTCCGTTGGGTTTTGGTGCTTGTATTGCTCACTCTTGTGCAGTGACTATGTAAAGAAGATAAACCAAGCTTATGGGAAAAGTGTTACGCTTAAAAACAACAGTTTGGCGGTCAGATCCAGATGTCGCTAGTATCTCCACCGCCAAAAGTGGTGGGGTAGTCTGACTGTTTAGCGAGAATAAGAACCAGAATTTAAATTATATAAATTGTATAATAGTACGATTCACCAATAGGTGGTACTGATTCACAACGTATTTTAATGTAATGAAATTACTATGATGGTAATGATATGGGATTTCAAGCACGGCAGGCGGCAACAATATTTTGAATATAAATAAAAAATAATAGTATATCTATCATATGTCGTATACGAATTGGTCAGATATTATTTTTTAGTTCTATCTGTGAAGTTTATTAGTGTTAAGTTTATTTTTATTGTTTGTGCAAACTTTATTATTTATATTTTGCTAGAATACAGCAAATGTGCTATACTATATAATAATAATTTTATTTTATTGGTAACTGAATTTAGGAAACCAAAAAGACAATAAACAGAACATTCTTGGAACTCTTTGACGGCATATCGGCATATAGCTATCGGTTTTATGAAAGTGATTAATAATATTAAGATTTGATATCCGAGGTTTCTGCCAATGGAAGTTAAAAAAAAAAACTATTTATTTACTTAAATTAAATTTCACTTGAAATACGTTTACTTCCCCACTCTCAAAATATGAATATTTGTAATATTATCACAGAATGGGATAACAATCAGAAGTTTCACTCCCTGGCTGTCTCTTTGATCTTTTAATGGCTTTATATTGTGATCTCGGACACCATCTTTGCACGATAGACTTCAGGATCGCAATAACGACAATTTGTTTTCACCATGCATCTGCACTAGGTTTATTTGAAAAATATTTTTTGGACTATTTACTATAAAAATTGAAGTAACATGTATGCGTTTAACACTTTTACATTTTTTTATGACCAAGAAATATTTAACCCTGAAATACTAACGCTTACGTGATTACTAAACAGAAAATGCACGTCGCTATTTGATGTACCTACCCCAGTAAACCAAATTCAAATTTCCCGCAATTATATTTACTAATTTCAACTTAAAGGTATTCAAATAACTATTAATCTAATACAAAATCGTAGGTAATTTCATGCTTAAATGTTGAAGTTACTGAAAATAATTGCGGGAAATTTGAATTTGGTTTACTAGGACATTATAGTATTCTATTTCATGATTCTAGGGTTACATAGAATGTAAGAATACAGTGAATATATTTATTATTATATTATTATTAAAAAAGATGTTTACCATTGTTGGTTTGTCCCACATAGCCAACTTTAAATTGCTCGCAATTATTCTTAGTAACTTCAACGTTGAAACAAAAATTACCTACCATTTTGTACTACATTAACAGTTATTTTAATGCGTTTACATGAAGTCACGTAAAATAGTGGCGGGACATTTAAATTTCGCTATTATGGTAACGGTGGTGGTACGTTCGTGCTATATAGTTTATATTTAAAATTAGAGAAATTTACAATGTTCTGTAGATTCTAATTAACTATCCGTGCATAACATAAATTTCTTTTATTAAGTGAAAAATAAATAAATGAATGATCATTCATAATTCAAACGTCATAAACAAAATATCGACTGATTGTCAATAATATGATGCTTTTTTCGTCATTCAATTACGTCCATCACAAGTACAGTAGAGAAGAGATAGCGGAATGAAGAGTAGGATATTAGAGACAATATAAGACGTTATTTAAGAGTTCACGTTATATATCAAAGTTGTATGCAACACACTGTCATAGCCAACTGTCAAATAGCCAAATTTAAATTGCCCGCAATTATTCTTAGTAACTTCAACGTTGATACATAAAATTCCCCACCATTTTGTATTACATTAACAGTTATTTTAAAGCTTTACGTTGAATTCATTAAAATTGTGGCGGGAAATTTCAATTTGGCTATTAGGGAGACTAAGTTAACTTAGAGCCGTTTTACACGTACGAGAGTTTTTACGTAATCATACAAAAATGACCTCGAAAATTTTGGTGAGAATTTTCGTAAGAATTTTTGTCGTGACACTTTCAGGTCGTTTTACACAGGAATAAGGTTACTTCCATTTGCACTTGTAAGTTGTAACCTAAATCTAAACAATTAAGATCCATATTTTGCTGGTTTATTGGTTAACTGCTATTTATTTAGGATTTCTATGATAACCATAATCAAATAACAATTGAATTTAACAAATGGGCCTGCTTATAACAACAAATATCGTGAAAATTCCGGTTAAAATTATTCCTGTGTAAAACGATCTGAAAGTATCACGACAAAAATTCTTACGAAAATTCTCACCAAATTTTCGAGGTAATTTTTAGTATGACTTATGTAAAAATTCTCGTACGTGTAAAACGGCTCTTACACATATGCTAACAAAAAGGAAACAAAATTATTAAACGTCACAATTTAATGTATATTGATGTGCCTTTGATGTTTCTTTTTATTTTACAAACTTAATGCTTTCCTGTGTTTAGTTATAATGTTGCCCTCCTTTTTGTTAATCGCATTTGTGAAATCTCGCACATCTGTCATTGAAAGAATGCCGATAAGAAAATATACTCGTGGAACTGTTATCTCACCGTAAATAATATGGGAAAGACAGCCTTTGTTTTTTCGATTTTAAATGTTGTACTCGTTGATATTCATATTACGTTTTATTTACAAAAAAAAAAAAAAACGATGTCCTATTGATGTCTACAAGTGATTTGCTTGGTACAACTATTTTTGAGTAGATTGCGCTGTCAGACTTAATACATCACAATAATTTCTGGTTTAGCTCCAATCTTAATTTGGACGATTTGGACATCCAAGCGACATCTATCGATGACTTTTAAAATTAATTTGCTTTTATATGGACTTGGTTTATCTTCTTGTATATAATCACTGCACTGTCGTCACGCAGCGAAACGCAGCTGTAAGTATTTCTGCGTCGCTGTTCGATTTATACGTAGACAGAGTTATACATCTGAGTAAGGAGTGAATTTTCCCAGTAAAAGAGAGATAGCATTATGGGGATATTGTAGTGATGGGCACTATCGATAGTGACTATCGATAACTAGTAGTGGACTATCGATAACTGTTGATAGTTGAAAATATCGATAATGCCCACCAGTATTATATTTATATATATATAGTTTACAACGCAGAGAGATGCTCAAATTCAGTGTAAATACGACAAGTATCATTTTAATGTGCTATTTATTTTTCCTTTCTGAGTAGCTTAAAGGTTTATTTATGTATTGTCTTGTTATTTAAAAACGTTTGTGTTATCAATCATCAACTATTCATTGAATGGAACTAATTCTTTCTTTTGTGATACCTATAGTAGCAAGTATTGATGAAACCATGAAATACTTGTGTCAGAGTTCTTATTAGTCTGGAATAAAAAACACAAATAATAAATAACAAGAAACAAAACAAAATGTATTTGTGAGGACATATTAATTGAGTAGAGTAGTGGGCATTATCGATGATGACTATCGACAGTTGTAAGTATTGATAGTTGACTGTTGAAACTATCGATAACTATCGATAGTCGACTATCGATAGTTGGACCGACTATCGATAGTACAATCAAATATAATACTAGTATACATATGGTTAAAGACGTATAGTTCCGCTGGCGTACTTTAGAGCGGCGCCACTGTAGCTTCTTCGCGGGGGCAGTTAAAAAGCGGCGGGACAAGAGACGTACGAAAATAAGCAGTGGACCAAGCGAACTATGTACTTGATATGGAAGCACTTGAGTATTACAGATGTGGGTAATTAAGAAATCTATTCCCATTGGCAAAATTCCCACCATAATTTTAAGTAACTTAAAACATTCAAGGCTGAATTACCAACGATTTTGTATTGCAATACAATCTTGACCAGTAACTATAAATAATCGCGGCAAACATGAATTCTACCCCCTGGCATATAAATAAGTGGATGGTCTGAGGATCGGATGCTATTAGGTGTTAGTTCTGCGGTTTATATTTTATCCAAGTTATTTTACAGAATGAATGTATGTTTGGTGCTTTATGAATCCATCTATTATACTTTATCGCTATTGAATTAACGTACTAAACAGAGACACTATAATCGATGATTTATAAAAATTCTAATTTTATGATTTATTAATAAAAGGTCTGCATTTGCACTTGGCTGCATACCTATAAAATTTTCTAGTATTATGTCTCATTTCCAAAAGCAATCTGTGATTTCCTAAAAGCAGCGAACGAAAAAAAAAATGAAAATCTTTCCTAGAAATAAATGCGGGAAATTTGAATTCTGCCAATTCTCTCCTCTTTTCTGTTTTTTATATTTTTTTTATTACAAATATGTAGTTTGAAAGAGTTCTAACCATTATAAGATATGTACAATAATATAATGTCCAACAACTATATTTTCTATATTGATTCTACAAACAACAAAACAGAAAAAGTTCAAGAGCGACAAAAGCTTATGTCTGATGCTAGCGTACTTGTACTTGTACACTTTAATAAAAACAAAATTGAGGAAAATACCTTAAAAGTACAACCAGATAATAATAATGTTGCATATTTTTTTTTGTAAAGACCCCTCCCAGTAAACCAAATTCAAATTTCGCGCAGTTATTTTAAGTAACTTCAACATTAAAGTATGAAATTACCTACGATTTTGTATTACATTAATGGTTATTTGAACACCTTTAAGTTGAAGTTACTGAATATAATTGCGGAAGATATGAATTTTGTTTACTGGGCTACGATTGAAACCTGTACTGTAATGTTTTAAGTTACATTTTAAGCAAAATGATAAAAAAAATTTCTTGCTCGATACGCCATCAAACAGTAAACAATAATTTTGGAAACAAATATGAGGTTATGTTTTTCAAACATCATGGTATTTCTGAGAGTGAATTTAAAAAAAAAGAAAAATTTATAGGCTTTATAGAAACACTTTTTTAATGTTTTCTGATATTTTTATTTCAGTTTTTAGCAAGATAATATTCTTTCGCTGTTAAATGCAGATATATTGACAAAAATTAGCAAAAAAAAACAAGTTTATATATCAAGAAACAAAGATTATTTTAAATGTCCACTAGTCCACTAAAAGCAAAAATATTTCATCACCGCAAATAAATCAACAGCGGTAAATAAGATATAATATGCACCATGAAAAAGTTAATAAGCATTTGACGAAATAAATAAAAGCAAAAATATTCCGTGTGTAGCTTCGCTTTAACGCAAAAATATGTTTTAATTTCATTATAAAACGAATATTAATCCATTGAGCCAATATGTGTGTTTTGGTTTTTGTTTTATTTACTTAACTGTTACTTGTTTTGACTCCTTTAATATTCATTTCATAATAATTTTGCGAAATGACAATTCATTTATGAATACTCTACCTCTTCGCTGCGCGCGCAGTTTAACCAGTTTCATTCGTCTCGCACCCACTCTTCGGTTATCTTATATTTTTACGCGTTTGTGCAACGGAAAATTCAACTTACGTTTAACCACGTCAGATCACGTTTAATATTTGTTTGGTAGTACACTTTTCTAAAACAGCCTAGCTGGGACATCTATAGTACGCCAGCGGAACTATTCTTTGCCCGTTTATACAGTGAGGTCGTAAATGCCCCCCCCCCGATAACTTTTGAATGGTATGAGATAGAGCAATGAAACAAAAACCAAGTGAAATTAGAGATAATTTGTGATTTTTTGCCTATAGAGATACGCACATGGCTTCTGATGTAAAATAGGGGGCGTAGCTATCTTTAAAATTTTAAATGGGAAGTAATTTCATTTAGAAGCTCATTTGGAAGATATTTCTATTACTTTTATGGCAATGCAAACAGTTTTACGATTTTCGAAATTTTTACCAACTTATCCAAGATTAATAATTGGAGTACTTACGTTACTTTTTCTATAGCCCTCGTATAAATATTGTGGTTTTATGTGACTTAGGAAGCGATTGCTGTAAAATATGACATATTTTACAATATGACGTTTTTGCAAAATTTAGCAAAAGTGTCTTATCTGTCAGTGTATGTGTCATGTGTGTGGGCGTCTATGTTACAGATTACTGTAATTACAGGTTTCTGTACACTATATCCAAAAAGCGAATACGAGGGCTATAGAAAAAGTAACGTAAATACTCCAATTATTAATCTTGGATAAGTTGGTAAAAAATTCGAAAATCGTAAAACTGTTTGCATTGCCATAAAAGTAATAGCAATATCTTCCAAATGAGCTTCTAAATGAAATTACTTCCCATTTAAAATTTTAAAGATGGCTACGCCCTCTATTTTACATCAGAAGCCATGTGCGTATCTCTATAGGTAAAAAATCACAAATTATCTCTAATTTCACTTGGTTTTTGTTTCATTGCTCTATCTCATACCATTCAAAAGTTATGAGGGGGGGGGCATTTACGACCTCACTGTATATTTATATTGTATAGTGCCCACCACTAGATGTGTAAGTATGTAAAAAGTATGAAAAAAACAATCACTTTAAATTAGCAATTAAAAATAAAGAACACATTTATTGTATTTCTAATTTGTTACTTGTATTATGTATGCTATGTAGGTATTGCTGAAAATTCAAATGTAATATCTAAACATATACCTATTAGGGCACATGGATTTAAACCTGTAATATTTTTCTAATCTTTTTACTTATGTTTGAGATGTTAAATACGAAATATTTCGTGGAATAAGAATAATTTCACCTGAATACGGTCCTTCAACAAAGTAGTGCAAGTGTTTACGAGTGCTATCCTAATACCCCTTAAGTCCAATAATATATTTTGCTGTTATTTAAAAACTATCTTTTGGAGTTCTTCTTTTCATATTCCTGCTATAAATGCGTTTATTGCAGAAACTTCCTCGACTTCAAACAGAAGCCCCCGCTTCATACATATAATGTTGCGTCTAATTTTTGTAGTTAGGATGGCTTGTGCGGTATAAGTATACTTGCATTTTAGTCGCATTACACCAGATTACACCTACAACGAATTATAGGTATAAAGAGGTAAATACAAAACCGCAGGCGCAAGGCTTGTTTACTATCACTAACGGCTACTTGCTGACTGGCGAATGAGAGAGCGTTTTATCACGGTATAACCACAGTATAGTATATAGGCAGTAGTGTCAAGAGCTGTCGGCACCTTTGAAGTTTGTGAGTCTAAGTTTTTCTCGCGCAACCTGCCAGGCTCATGAGAGCGGCATTCTTTACTTACGACTCGGGCCGAGCGCTGTCGATTAGTATGCATTTCTTCGATAAATCATGGCGGCATTTAAGTCTAAATTTAAATGAGAAAATATAAGAACAATTAAAAATAATAGTGCATAAATAAACCGGATGCAACTAGAATGTATTTAAAAAAAAACCATGTAAAATTCAGAATCTACAATTATTTATACAATTAAAGAAAGGATAAAGAATCAGGAAGAAGTTGAAATCTAAATACCATTGAATTTTTTTCTGTAACATATGCAACTATTTAAAAATAACCGAGAACAGATTATAAAAATATAGTAGCTACTGATTAATATGCACTTAGAAAAATAATTACTATTTTTTTTTTAGGGTTACTTTTGAGTAGTTGAGGATAAATGTTGTTCTTTTAAATAACTTCCATTTCAATACTTTATATGTAAGGAGAATTGTTAGCTTAGTTAAATTTTTATTTTGCCTGGTTCGTGGTAGAACTGATTGTCCATGACTTTCAAGTAGACTTAATTTTAATATTGCAAGCATACACACTTGTTCCTACGTAATCTTCTTCTGTGTTTCACATCAGACCAATGTTCTACATATGTTCTACATACATCCCCTATTTCTTTAATGTGCAAGCATTTCAATAGAATCTAGAATCTCTGATGCTTGTGACATTCATAATAGTTTAAATTACATTACAGAGTTTGCATATAATTTACATTAGTCTTGCTCGTAAGAATTTATTGTAATTATTTTATGTAATTTACACATGTGTAATATGTATTGCAGATGTGCGCATTGTATTTTCTTGTAATTGGGTTTTACCTCTCGCAAAATAAATCATTATTATTAATAGTAAATTGTAAAAATACGCTATGTTGCACAAAAAAATATTTATTTACAAGTGTCAACGAATCAAACACAGATATACAGTAAAATCTGTGCTGCAACAAAACATAATGTTACAAAATGAGGTTATTGCAGCAATTTTACAGGATCCAGTCACTATAAAGAGTCGGTGGGCACAATAGAATTTTTATTATTACAAATCAAATGCAGGCGTAACAAAAAAACCACGCTACAACAAAATCTTATGTTAAAAATGAGGTTATCGCAGTGCTTGTAGAGAATTCACTTACTATAAAAAGCGTCAGTCACTGGAAACAGGAGATTTTTTAATGCCACCAGACACAGACGTAATAATAAGAAACACTACAACAAAAACTAATTGTTAAGATATTAAATTGTTTTAATGACTAATTTACTTACCCTAACAATTTACAATGAAGGTAAATCAGATATGGAACAGGTTACAGTTAGAGCTGTATCTCCGTACAACAAACAGCAATTGTAATTGCCTTAGTATCAATAAATATAATAAAAAATTCAATTATAGAAATATGTTAAACGCCAGCACAAATACAAATAACGCCATATTGCCGCAGCGATTTACGGCGCATTCCATTATTGCCTGCTTGGCGCAGCTTTCAAAAACAGATACAAATATTCCCTTTCTTGACACTACTGGATAAACACTATACTGTGGTAATACCTTCTGTAAACGAATCACTGGCTGAGCTTTATCTAACAGCAAGTTGAGATCTGACAAAACGTTTTCATGCTGCCTTATGAGCTACCACACGTTGGTTCTGGACCTAAGAACGGCATCTCACTAGCACCTCTTGCTAACGTGTCATCTATTTCATTTCCTCTGATCCCAGAGTGATTTGGTACCCATCTCAATGTAACATTTAAATGCTGTTTAAGCTTTCTGTGGCACCCAGTACTACCTCAGAGTGAAATCTGACAGCGCGCAAAGGTTTGAAGGCAGCTTGGTTGTCGGAGATGATTTCTACCAGTGGCGGTTTCTGTATAGGAGCACATGAGCACGTGAACCCCCTAAACAAATCGTCGATTACAAACTAATAAAATCTATTACTCGATCTTAATATATTCGTGAAATATAATCACGAGCAAGCGACCGACGATGGAGCACGTGCGCCGAGTAGGCGGGATTACGTTGATTTTATCCAATGCCTAGCCACATAAAGGACGTAGCGGAGGTGGGGAGGGATACGGCAGATTCCATATGAACGGTGCACAAATTGAGTGTGCTCCTGTGCTCGCTTTCGTTCAAATCGATCGACATCAACGTTCAGATATCGTGTTTTACGGATAAATATATTATATATGTTTTGTTTATGAATGACTCACCGTTTACAGGTCGTAACTACCATAAGAACTAATACTGTTTGTTGGTGACAGTTTTATAATGAAACAAAGGGTGCGTAATTATTTTAATTTATTAAATAACATACTGCTGTAGTTTTTTATTAAAAAAAAACAATTATCTGAATAAATTTCTTAATTTAATGTTATTTTCATTTGAAAGTTGTTTTGATATTTTAGGATAACGGTGTATTTCTTTATACTTTAAGTTTTAACAGAATTTTCGTGACTATATATAACATTATATTATTTATTTCACTATTGCTATATTTTTCCGTATTGGACGGATTTGTTTCCAGGTTTTTTGTTTATTTTTTGGCTCTCTGCTTCGTACGTGCGAGCGAGAGAGCTAGTGTGATATAGATATCGGGGTGGCTCACATATGTTGTTTTTTTTTGCTTGAAATTTAAAAATTTTAATATATTAATCTATTAATTTGTTACTGATATTAAGCCAGTGCTCAATGTTTAATTCACACTCGTGCAGTTTAGATGAGTAATTAATACAGGTCTGTATTAAATTTAATTTTATATTTTAGTTTTAGGTATAAGAAGATTTTCAAAGAATTGTAGATGATAAAAGTTGATATAATTAACACAATAATCATGGTTGTAACAATTTAAATACTTAGTGTTAATTTATAAATATCTTAAATTTAACTTTGTAAAAAAAGGAAATTAGACAATATATTTGTTAAAAAAAAAAATCTATTTTATTTAAAACACTGATTTAGATTTTCGTTTGAGGTACTTCATCTATAGCAATACGTTTGTTAAACCCGCGCACATCAAAATCATAAACTTAAACTCATAAATCTTTAACTGTTCCCCTCGCTGTTCCCAAAAAAACGTACATTTCCCTCAAAGATACAAATAATAATTGATTTTTTTGGAAAAACAAGAATAAATTGGCAACAGCGCAGCCGCAGTTAAAAACTACGCCACATCGTTAATCACTCTGCAAAAAGCCGACAAAGCAAAGCCGCCACTAATGCGCTTTGGTGCAGCCGACAAACACAAAGAATATATATATATATATATAATAGTACGTAAAAAAAGTAAGGAATGAATATACAGTACGTGAAAAAGATAATGAAATGCACACAAACAAACAAAGTAGTATTGTAAGTAAACACTAAACAATATATAAATAAGAAATATGGATGCGAACGTTTTACTGTGCAATATTTGAAAGACAATTTTAATTCGTTTAGTTATGAACAAAAAAATCAAGTGAAAAGTATGAGCAGACCAAAACCAGAACTTAATTGACGCAAACTACAAAGGGCAAATTTAGAGACTTTACAAGAAAATTAGAAGGATGACGAAAATATTGGATAGTTGAAAATTTGCATGTTCTTGATTTTGTGAACACCTACGTTTCCGACCAGGAGCCGCCACTGATTTTTACTCTTCCATTCTTGCGCAAACAGTTTGAGATGCTCTCAGCACAAGTCTGGATGATAATAATTTCAGCCTGGAAAATGGTGGGAAAGGCCCATAGACTAAAAGGTTTGCATGATGAAACACTGTCAAATTTAGTGGGAGTATACGCTTTAATTCAATTTCTTGTTGATTTAGGTTAGGTTAGATTAATAAGAGATAAGATTCGCATGGTTCAATTAATTGAAAATTAAAAACAATTAGGAGTCCATCTAAGAAGTTCAAGTTCTTAAAAGGTAGCTGAGCAGGTCTTCTAGAGAAGGGCCAGTCTTTACTAGGTTACACACATGGCAGAAAAATATGCTCAACAATCAGTCCGATTCTCTGTAAATACTTTCTGAATACATTTACAGTGATCTGCAAAAACAGAAACAACTACTTTGCCACTTTTATGGTAAAATTCAAGTAATTCCTTGGTTCTGACATGATTAGGTGAGATGTACCAAACCAGGACATTGCTTTAGTATCAAAGTCATTTCTAATTTGCCCAGAATGTAATTTGCTGTTTAGCCACAGCTTAGGTGCTAGGCCAATGGCCGGATCTGGTGCTTAAACTTGCTCAACAGCTGCCTTCCCGATTTACCACAGTGAGCGTTCAAGTACTTAGATTAGTGATAGATTATTAGCCATCCCCATTGTTTTTTAGAATATGTCTACAGTTCTAAATCAGTTTGGAGTTGCATTTACTAATCTAGCATAATGATGGAAATATTTTGACAACCTTTGCTTTCCCTGCAATGCTCCTGCACTTTTATTTTTGTTTAATTTCATAGACCTCTATCCTGCGCTAATGCCACACATTTCTCCTTTTATAGCCAGCAAAATAACCCAGTTTTGGATTAATAACCTCTTACGAAGATCTTTTAATCATCAAAGTCCAAATGATAAATCCCCAGAATGTTGTTAAACTTATTTTCCGCGCACATATAATGACATCCACCCATTCCCTATGCCTAAGTGACTAACTCCATTTGACAAGCGAATTACGGAACTTCGATGAACTAACTATTCGCGAATATACTGAGATACTAAACCACTAGAGATGTCTGTAATCGCCTTTACGATATACGACCCTTGGAGTAAGTTGCATCTGCATCGAATAGACGACTTTATAAACTTTGGAAAAGTTAAGATGAGTCTAATAATTATGTATATCTGAGCAGCTGGATCTATAGTGCAGTTCAATTCCACTTCCCCTGAACTTCGGTTGGAAAGTTGAAAGTTGCAGATGGAGACGTCTGGCTATGCAGTATCGTGTTAGGGACTAGAAACAGTTTTGTTTTAATTATTAAGTTTCTCTGTAAAGAAATTTATATTACAGTTGTGATTTATAATGATCATATGTTGTGCTTTATTTTATTTTATTATATTAGACATGTAGCAGGCTATGATTAACAGTGCCTGTCATTACAATTATTTTATATGGAATACCAAGGGAGCAATACTAACAAGGAGGACTCGCCAAATATTAAGCTCAGATTTGTACCGGTTTGTTAGATGATAGTGAGGACACCTTGGAGTATTTCTGTAAAATTAGTAATATTAGCCATAGATGGGGCAGACGTTAATTTTTTTACAGCGCAATATAGTTTTATATCTTGCATAAATACCTACCTAAATAAGCAAACTAGCTTGCAACTCCGTGGGTATGTTTCCACATATACATTCACTCAATAAATTCACAATCCTTATCTCTTAAAATATACATACTTCATAATTAACTGTTATCATGACAAAATTACGATTTGTTTCTTATCTTTAGACCTGAGCCTGGCAAAGTGTTGCCGA